>JBBFKN010000240.1:0-63860 GCA_039654755.1 Calcarius lapponicus
ATTTTGGGCTGTTTTCAGGCTATATTTGGGGTCCATTTTGGGCTGTTTTCAGGGTGCATTTCAGGGTTTTCAGGGTACATTCAGGGTACATATTTTGGGGCACATTTGGGGTCCATTTTGGGGTAATTTTTGGGGTTTCTCTCTCACCAGCCTCCTGGAGAGCAGCAGGGCGGTGCCGTGGCGCCCGTGCAGCGCGCGGGCCCCGAAGCGCAGCGCGTGCTCCTGCAGCCGCCGCGCCCGGCTCAGCTCCCGGCGCTGCCGCTCCAGCCGCTGCCGCCGGCCCTCGGTGACGCGCTGCGGACACACGGGGACACACGGACACACAGGGACACACGGACACACACGGGGACACATGGGGACACACAGGGACACACGGACACACCAGGGGGGACAAATGAGTGCTCAGCACCGGCCTCTCGCTCGTGTTCCAGTGAATGTTGTGTGGGTGGGTTCAGAGTTTTGAGCAGTGGGACACAGCCCAGAACTCTTTGTTGTCTCATTCTGTCTCCTAATCCCAATTGTCAAATTATTGTTAATCAAGTAATTACGATGATTTGCACTAAAATCCTAATTCTAATTGTCAAATTATTGTTGCTCAAGTAATTATAATGATTTGGACTCAAATCCTAATCCTAATTGTCAAATTATTGTTGCTCAAGTAATAATGATTTGGACTCAAATCCTAATCCTAATTGTCAAATTATTATTGCTCAAGTAACTATGATGATTTGGACTCAAATAATTTGTGTGAAAATAACTATAAGAATTTGGAGTGAGTAATTATATATTTATAAATAATGTTTTGTTTATTTTATATGTATATAGTTTTTATTTTGTATATGTAATGGTTATAAGATGATAAAAAAGTTATAAAAGTAAATAATATATACGTTATTTATATATGTATATTATAATATGAAATGTAGTATAATAAACCACAATATAATAAAACATAATATAATGTAATGTAATAAATGTAATGTAATAAATATAATATAATATAATATAATATAATATAATATAATATAATATAATATAATATAATAAACGTAATATAATTAACATAATGTAATATAACATAATATAACATAACATGATATAATTTAATAAATATAGTATTAATATAATATAATATAATATAATATAATATAATATAACATAACATAACATAACATAACATAATATAATATAATATAATATAATATAATATAATATAATATAATATAATATAATATAATATAATTAATATAATAATATTAATATAATATACAAAAATAAAATCTTTCCCATTTATTAATTTGGATTTCTCATTGATCATTTATAGCAGCAGTGTCCCCATGGCACTGACACTCAGGGGACACTCAGGGGACACTTGGGGACACCGAGGGGACACTCAGGGACACTCAGGGACACTCAGGGGAGGATTTTGGTCACAAAAATAAAATCTTTCCCATTTATTAATTTGGATTTCTCATTGATCATTTATAGCAGCAGTGTCACCATGGCACTGGCACTCACTGTGACACTCAGGGGACACTTGGGGACACTCAGGGACACTCAGGGACACTTGAGGGGACACTCAGGGACACTTGAGGGGACACTCAGGGACACTTGAGGGGTGGATTTTGGTCACAAAAATAAAATCTTTCCCATTTATTAATTTGGATTTTTTGCTGATCATTTATAGCAGCAGTGTCCCCATGGCACTGGCACTCACTGTGACACTCGGGGGACACTGAGGGGACACTGAGGGGACACTCAGGGACACTCAGGGGTGGATTTTGGTCACAAAAATAAAATCTTTCCCATTTATTAATTTGGATTTCTCAGTGATCATTTATAGCAGCAGTGTCCCCGTGGCACTGACACTCACTGTGACACTCAGGGGACACTTGGGGACACTGAGGGGACACTGAGGGGACACTCAGGGGACACTGAGGGGACACCCAGGGACACTTGAGGGGACACTCAGGGGTGGATTTTGGTCACAAAAATAAAATCTTTCCCATTTATTAATTTGGATTTTTTGCTGATCATTTATAGCAGCAGTGTCCCCATGGCACTGGCACTCGGGGGACACTCAGGGGACACTTGGGGACACTTGGGGACACTCAGGGGGGGTGGCAGCCTCACCTGCACGTCCCCCACCAGGGCCTTGGCGCGTTTGTTGAGCTCCCTCATGGCCTGCAGGATGGCCAGCTTGACCTCCACCTCCAGGCGCTGCTGCGCGTCCGACACGCGCCGGGAGCTGGGGACACACAGGGGACAGTTGGGGACACAGGGGACACTGGGGACACTGGGGACACTGAGGGGACACTCTGGGGACACTGGGGACACTGGGGACACTGAGGGGACACTCTGGGGACACGGAGTGTGGGCAGCTTCACCTCCACCTCCAGGCGCTGCTGCGCGTCCGACACGCGCCGGGAGCTGGGGACACACAGGGGACATGCAGGGGACACTCTGGGGACACTGGGGACACTCAGGGGACACTGGGGACACTGGGGACACTTGGGGACATGCAGGGGACACTGGGGACACTGAGGGACACTCTGGGGACACTTGGGGACACTGAGGGGACACTGGGGACACTCTGGGGACACAGAGTGTGAGGGGGACACGGAGTGTGTCCAGCTTCACCTCCACCTCCAGGCGCTGCTGCGCGTCCGACACGCGCCGGGAGCTGGGGACACACGGGGGACACTGGGGACACTGGGGACACTTGGGGACACACAGGGGACACTTAGGGGACACTCAGGGGACACTCTGGGGACACTGGGGACACTTGGGGACACAGAGGGGACACTGGGGACACTTGGGGACACTGGGGACACACTGGGGACACTGGGACATTGGGGACACTGGGGACACTCTGGGGACACTGAGGGGACACTGGGGACACTGGGACACTGGGAACACTGGGAACACTCTGGGGACACTCTGGGGACACTGGGGACACTCAGGGGACACTGAGGGGACACGGAGTGTGGGCAGCTTCACCTGCACCTCCAGGCGCTGCTGCGCGTCCGACACGCGCCGGGAGCTGGGGGGACACAGGGGACACTTGGGGACACTGGGGACACTCTGGGGACACTCTGGGGACACTGGGGGGACACTGGGGACACTGGGGACACTCAGGGGACACGGAGTGTGAGGGGGACATGGAGTGTGGCCAGTTTCACCTCCACCTCCAGGCGCTGCTGCGCGTCCGACGCGCCGGGAGCTGGGGACACTCTGGGGACATGCAGGGGACACTCAGGGGACACTGAGGGGACACTGAGGGGACACTGGGGACACTGAGGGGACACGGAGTGTGGCCAGCTTCACCTGCACCTCCAGGCGCTGCTGCGCGTCCGACACGCGCCGGGAGCTGGGGGGACACAGGGGACAGTTGGGGACACTGGGGACACTCTGGGGACACTGGGGACACTCTGGGGACACTGGGGACACTTGGGGACACTCTGGGGACACTCTGGGGACACTCAGGGGACATGGAGTGTGGCCAGCTTGACCTCCACCTCCAGGCGCTGCTGCGCGTCCGACACGCGCCGGGAGCTGGGGACACAGGGGACACTCTGGGGACACTCAGGGGACACAGGGGACACTGAGGGGACACTGAGGACACTCTGGGGACACTGGGGACACTCAGGGGACACTGGGGACACTGTGGGGACACGGAATGTGGGGGGGACACGGAGTGTGGCCAGCTTCACCTCCACCTCCAGGCGCTGCTGCGCGTCCGACACGCGCCGGGAGCTGGGGACACACAGGGGACACTGAGGGGACACTTGGGACACTCTGGGGACACTTGGGGACACTGAGGACACTGTGGGGACACTGTGGGGAGACTGGGGGACACTCTGGGGACACTCAGGGGACACTGGGGACACAGAGGGGACACTGGGGACACTCCGGGGACACTTGGGGACACACAGGGGACACTGGGGACACTCTGGGGACACTCTGGGGACTCTGGGGACACTGGGGACACTCTGGGGACACTTGGGGACACTCTGGGGACACTGGGGACACTGAGGGGACACTGGGGACACAGGGGGACACTTGGGGACACTGGGGACACTCTGGGGACTCTGGGGACACTGGGGACACTCTGGGGACACTGGGGACACTGAGGGGACACTGGGGACACTGGGGACACTCTGGGGACACTCTGGGGACTCTGGGGACACTGGGGACACTCTGGGGACACTGGGGACACTTGGGGACACTCTGGAGACACTGGAGACACTGGGGACACTCTGGAGACACTGGGGACACTCAGGGGACACACAGGGGACACTGGGGACACTGGGGACACTTGGGGACATGCAGGGGACACTGGGGACACTCTGGGGACATGCAGGGGACACTGGGGACACTCAGGGGACACTCTGGAGACACTGAAGGGACACTCTGGGGACACTGGGGACACTTGGGGACACAGAGGGGACACTCTTGGGGAGACAGGGGACATTTATGGGACACTCAGGGGACACTGGGGACACTGGGGACACTGGGGACACACAGGGGACACTGGGGACACTCAGGGACACTGAAGGGACACTCTGGGGACACTGGAGACATTGGGAACACTTGGGGACACAGAGGGGACACTTGGGGACACAGGGGACATTTATGGGACACTCAGGGGACACTGTGGGGACACTGTGGGGAGACTGGGGGACACTCAGGGGACACTCAGGGGACACTTGGGGACACACTGGGGACATTCTGGGGACACTGGGGACACTCTGGGGACACTCTAGGGACAATGGGGACACTCTGGGGACACTCAGGGGACACTTGGGGACACCCTGGGGACACTCAGGGGACACTTGGGGACACAGGGGACATTTATGGGACACTGGGGACACTGGGGAAATTGGGGACACTTGGGGACACTCTGGGGACACTGGGGACACTCTGGGGACTCTGGGGACACATGGGGACACTGAGGGGACACTGAGAGGACACTTGGGGACACTCAGGGGACACTCAGGGGACACTGGGGACACTTAGGGGACACTCAGGGGACTCTCGGGGGCAGTCAGGGACACAGGGTGACAGGGAGGGGACACTCAGGGGATAGGGGGACATGGAGGGGACACTGGGGACATTTAGGGACACTCAGGGACACTCAGGAGACACTCAGGGACACTCGGAGACACTCGGAGATACTCAGGCGGACACTCGGGACAGAGGTGACACTCAGGGACACTCAGGGGACACAGGGGACACTCAGTGACACTCAGGGGACAGGGAGGTGACACAGGGGACACAGGGAGGTGACACAGGTGACACTCGGGGACACAGGGGACACTGACCAGGCGTGCAGCTGGGCGCTGCAGCGCTGCAGCTCGCTGTGTTTCTGCGCCAGGCGCTGCAGCAGGGGACACTCAGTGACACTTGGGGACACAGGGAGGTGACACAGGTGACACAGGGGACACTTGGGGACACAGGTGACACTCAGGGGACACAGGTGACACTCAGGGGACACTTGGGGACACTCAGGGACACTGACCAGGCGTGCAGCTGGGCGCTGCAGCGCTGCAGCTCGCTGTGTTTCTGCGCCAGGCGCTGCAGCAGGGGACACTCAGGGGACAGGGAGGTGACACACAGGGACATTCAGGTGACACAGGTGACACTCAGGTGACACTCGGGGACACTCAGGGACACTGACCAGGCGTGCAGCTGGGCACTGCAGCGCTGCAGCTCGCTGTGTTTGTGCGCCAGGCGCTGCAGCAGGGGACACTCAGGGGACAGGGAGGTGACACACAGGGACATTCAGGTGACACAGGTGACACTCAGGTGACACTCGGGGACACTCAGGGACACTGACCAGGCGTGCAGCTGGGCACTGCAGCGCTGCAGCTCGCTGTGTTTCTGCGCCAGGCGCTGCAGCAGGGGACACTCAGGGGACAGGGAGGTGACACACAGGGACATTCAGGTGACACAGGTGACACAGGTGACACTCGGGGACACTCAGGGACACTGACCAGGCGTGCAGCTGGGCACTGCAGCGCTGCAGCTCGCTGTGTTTGTGCGCCAGGCGCTGCAGCAGGGGACACTCAGGGGACCACTCAGTGACACTCAGGGGACAGGGAGGTGACACAGGTGACACTCAGGTGACACTTGGGGACACTCGGGGACACTGACCAGGCGTGCAGCCTGGGCGCTGCAGCGCTGCAGCTCGCTGTGTTTGTGCGCCAGGGCGCTGCAGCAGGGGACACTCAGTGACACTCAGGGGGACATTTGGTGACACAGGGGACACAGGGAGGTGACACAGGTGACACTCAGGGGACACAGGTGACACAGGTGACACTCAGGGGGACACAGGTGACACAGGGGACACAGGGAGGTGACACAGGGGGACACAGGTGACACAGGTGACACTTGGGGACACAGGGACACTGACCAGGCGTGCAGCTGGGCGCTGCAGCGCTGCAGCTCGCTGTGTTTGTGCGCCAGGCGCTGCAGCAGGGGACACTCGGGGGACATTTGGTGACACAGTGGACACTCAGGGGACACAGGTGACACTCAGGTGACACAGGGGACACTGACCAGGCGTGCAGCTGGGCGCTGCAGCGCTGCAGCTCGCTGTGTTTCTGCGCCAGGCGCTGCAGCAGAGCCGAGAGCAGCGAGCGCTGCTGGAGAACGGCCTCGGCCACGGGCTGGGAGCTGCGGAGAGACAACGGGAAAATGGGAAAAATGGGGAAAAGGGGGAAAATGGGGAAAATGGGGAAAATGGGGGAAAATAGGGAAATGGGGAAATGGGGAAATGGGGGAAAATAGGGAAATGGGGAAATGGGAAAAAAAGGGGGAAATGGGGGAAATGGGGAAAAAATGGGGAAATGGGGGGAATGGGGGAAAATGGAAAAATGGGGGAAATGGGGGAAATGGGGGAATGGGAAAAATGGGGAAAAATGGGGGAAAAATGGGCAAATGGGGAAAAATGGGGAAATGGGGGAAAGGGGGAAAGGGGGGAAATGGGGAAAATGGGAATGGGGGGGAATGGGGAAAAATGGGGAAATGGGGAAAATGGGGGAATGGGGGAAATGGGGAAAAATGGGGGGAATAGGAAAATGGGGGAAATGGGAAAAAATGGGGAAAAATGGGGAAAAATGGGGAAATGGGGGAAAAATGGGGGAATGGGGGAAACAGGAAAATGGGGAAAATGGGGAAAGGGGGAAATGGGGGAATGGGGAAAATGGGAATGGGGAAATGGGGGAAAAATGGGGGAAAATTGGGGAAATGGGGAAAATGGAGAAATGGGAAAAAAGGGGGGAATGGGAGAATGGGGAAAAATGGGGGAAAATGGGGGGAAATTGGGAAAATGGGGGAAAAAATGGGGAAATGGGGAAATGGGGGAATGGGGGAATGGTAAAAATGGGGGAAATGGGGAAAATGGGGAAATGGGGAAATGGGGAAATGGGAGAATGGGGAAGTGGGGAAGTGGGGAAGTGGGGGAATGGGGGAAATGGGGGAATGGGGAAAAAAGGGGGGAATGGGGGAAATGGGGAGAAATGGGGAAAAAATAGGGAAAAAATGGGGAAAATGGGGGAAAAATGGGGGGAAAAGGGGGAAATGGGGGGGAAATGGGGAGGAATGGGGTAAATGAGGAGAAAAAGGGGGGAAATTGGAGGAAAATGAAGGGAAAATGGGGGGAAAAGTGGAAAACATGGGGGGAAATGGGGAGAAAATGAGGAGAAAAGGGGGAAAACGTAGGGGAAATGCAGTAATTAATTAGTTAGCAGTAATTAGCAGTAATTAAGTTGACTCACGGCTGCAGCCTGTGCTCCCTGCGGGGCACTCCCGGTTACAGTAAATACAGCAATTAATCAATTAGCATTAATTAAGGTTAATTGGACTCACGGGTGCTGCTGGTGCTCGCAGCCAGTGGCACTCCCGTTTACAGTAAATACAGTAATTAATCAATTAGCACTAATTAAGGTTAATTGGACTCACGGGTGGTGCTGTTGCTCGCACCGGTGACAGTCCCGGTTACGGTAGATACAGTAGTAAATTAATTAGCAGAAATTAGCAGTAAATACAGTAATTAGCAGTAATTAACGCTAATTGGACTCACGGGTGTTGCTGGTGCTCGCGGCGGTGGCACTCCCGGTTATAGTAAGTACAGTAATTAATCAATTAGCAGTAATTAGCACTAATTAGCAGTAATTAACGTGACTCACGGGTGGTGGCGGTGCTCCCTCCGGTGGCACTCCCGGTTACAGTAAATGCAGTAATTAATGAATTAGCAGTAATTAGCACTAATTAACGCTAATTGGACTCACGGGTGGTGGCGGTGCTCGCGCCAGTGGCACTCCCGGTTACAGTACATACAGTAATTAATATAATTAATCAATTAGCAGTAATTAATGTGACTCACGGGTGGTGGCGGTGCTCCCGGCGGTGGCACTCCCGGTTACAGTACATACAGCAATTAATCAATTAGCAGTAATTAGCCCTAATTGGACTCACGGGTGGTGGCGGTGCTCCCGGCGGTGGCACTCCCGGTTACAGTACATACAGTAATTAGCAGTAATTAACGCTAATTGGACTCACGGGTGGTGGCGGTGCTCCCGGCGGTGGCACTCCCGGTTACAGTAAATGCAGTAATTAATGAATTAGCAGTAATTAGCACTAATTAACGCTAATTGGACTCACGGGTGGTGGCGGTGCTCCCTCCGGTGGCACTCCCCGGTTACAGTAAATGCAGTAATTAATCAATTAGCAGTAATTAGCAGTAATTAAGGTTAATTGGACTCACGGGTGGTGGCGGTGCTCCCTCCGGTGGCACTCCCCGCAGGTGAGGCTCTCGCAGGCGCTGCAGAACAGCGACAGCGCCTCCCGCGGGTGCGAGCGGCAGCGCGGCGGCGGCGGCAGCGCGGCGGGGTCGGCACCGGGATTGGAAACGGGATCGGCAGCGGGATCGGCAACGGGATCAGCAACGGGATCCACGGGATCCACGGGATCGGGAACGGACGGAGGGCCTGGGGAGACAGGGAATAGGAGAGGAAACAAAAATGGGAACAGGAACGGGAATGGGGAAAACTGGGAAAAGGAGCAAGGGAATTCCCATTCCCCCATTCCCCCTCCCATTCCCCCATTCCCATTCCCCCATTCCCATTCCCACTCCCCCATTCCCCCATTCCCATTCCCATTCCCCCATTCCCATTCCCATTCCCCAATTCCCACTCCCCCCATTCCCATTCCATTCCCCCATTCCATTCCCCCATTCCCATTCCCATTCCCCCATTCCCATTCCCCCATTCCCATTCCATTCCCCCATTCCCATTCCCCCATTCCCCCATTCCCCCCATTCCCATTCCCCCATTCCCCCATTCCCATTCTCCCATTCCCCCATTCCCCCATTCCCATTCCCCCATTCCCCCATTCCCATTCCCATTCCCCCATTCCATTCCCCCATTCCCATTCCCCCATTCCCCCATTCCCATTCCCCCATTCCCATGTTCCCATTGCAATTCCCATTTTCCCAATCTCATTCCCTTGTTCCCATGTTCCCATTCCTGTTTTCCCATTTCCATTGTCCCGTTTTCCCATTGCCCCATTTCCAATTTTCCAGTTTTTTCCGTTTCCCATTCCCATTGGGAATGGGGGAATGGGAACGGGGGAATGGAGGAATGGGGGAATGGGAATGGAAACAAAAATGGGAACAGGAACGGGAATGGGGAAAACTGGGAAAAGGACAAAGGGAATTCCCATTCCCCCATTCCCAATTCCCCCATTCCCCCATTCCCATTCCCGCATTCCAATTCCCATGTTCCCATTCCCATTCCCCCATTCCCATTCCCCCATTCCCCCATTCCCCCATTCCCACTCCCCCATTCCCATTCCCCCATTCCCTCATTCCCATGTTCCCATTCCCATTCCCATTCCCCCATTCCCATTCCCATTCCCCCATTCCCATTCCCCCCATTCCCATTCCCCCATTCCCATTCCCATTCCCCCATTCCCATTCCCCCATTCCCATCCCCCATTCCCATTCCCGCATTCCAATTCCCATGTTCCCATTCCCATTCCCCCATTCCGATTCCCCCATTCCCATTCCCCCATTCCCATTCCCCCATTCCCATTCCCCCATTCCCATTCCCCCACTCCCATTCCCCCACTCCCATTCCCCCATTCCAATTCCCACTCCCCCATTCCCCCATTGCCCCATTCCCATGTTCCCATTCCCCCATTCCCATTCCCCCATTCCCATTCCCCCATTCCCATGTTCCCATTCCCATTCCCCCATTCCCCCATTCCCATTCCCCCATTCCGATTCCCCCATTCCCATTCCATTCCCATTCCACTCCCCCATTCCCATTCCCCCATTCCCCCATTCCCATTCCCCCATTCCCCCATTCCCCCATTCCCATTCCCCCCATTCCCATTCCCCCATTCCCATTCCCCCATTCCCATCCCCTCATTCCCAATGGGAATGGGGAAAACTGGAAAATTGGAAAGGGGGGGAACGGGAACGTGGAAAGGAAATGGGAATGGGAACATGGGAACAAGGGAATGGGATTGGAAAAATGGGAATTGGAATGGGAACATGGGAATGGGGGAATGGGAATGGGGGGAATGGGAATGGGGGAATGGGGGAATGGGAATGGGGGAATTGGAATGGGGGAATGGGGGGAATGGGAATGGGGGAATGGGGGAATGGGGGAATGGGGGAATGGGAATGGGAATGGGGGAATGGGGGAATGGGGGAATGGGAATGGGGGAATGGGAATGGGGGAATGGGGGAATGGGGGAATGGGAGAATGAGAATGGGAATGGGGGGAATGGGAATGGGGGAATGGGGCAATGGGGGAAATTGGGAATGGGGGAATGGGGATGGGAATGGGGGGAATGGGGGAATGGGGGAATGGGAATGGGGGAATGGGGGAATGGGAATGGGGGAATGGGAATGGGGGAATGGGAATGGGGGAATGGGGGAATGGGAATGGGGGAATGGGGCAATGGGGGAAATTGGGAAATGGGGGGAATGGGAATGGGAATGGGGGAATGGGGGAATGGGAATGGGGGAATGGGAATGGGGGAATGGGGGAATGGGGGAATGGGAATGGGGGAATGGGGGAATGGGGGAATGGGAATGGGGGAATGGGGGAATGGGAATGGGAATGGGGGAATGGGAATGGGAATGGGGGAATGGGAATGGGGGAATGGGAATGGGGGAATGGGAATGGGAATGGGGGAATGGGAATGGGGGAATGGGAATGGGGGAATGGGAATGGGAATGGGGGAGTGGGGGAATGGGAATGGGGGAATGGGAATGGGGGAATGGGGGAATGGGAATGGGGGAATGGGAATGGGGGAATGGGAATGGGAATGGGGGAATGGGAATGGGAATGGGGGAATGGGAATGGGGGAATGGGAATGGGGGAATGGGAATGGGGGAATGGGGGAATGGGGAATGGGGGGAATGGGGAATGGGAATGGGAATGGGGGAATGGGAATGGGAATGGGGGAATGGGAATGGGGGAATGGGAATGGGGGAATGGGAATGGGGGAATGGGGGAATGGGAATGGGGGAATGGGGGAATGGGAATGGGAATGGGGGAATGGGAATGGGAATGGGGGAATGGGAATGGGGGGAATGGGGCGGCACCCGGGATGACACGGGGACGGATCCGCTGACAAGGCTGACATCTCGTAATGGGCACAGACAGGGAGGTGACACAGGTGACACAGGTGACACAGGAGGTGACACAGGTGACAATGAGGTGACAATGATGTCCCATCACTCACCCAGGGGCCGCACTCGGTGCTCCCGGGTGTACCTGACCCTCAGGTGAGCCCCCACGCAGGTGGCGCACAGCCATGGGCACAGACACAGGGGTGACACAGGGAGGTGACACAGGTGACACAGGTGACACAGGTGACACAGGGGTGACACAGGGGTGACACAGGGAGGTGACAATGAGGTGACAGTGATGTCCCATCACTCACCCAGAGGCCGCACTCGGTGCTCCCGGGTGTACCTGACCCTCAGGTGAGCCCCCACGCAGGTGGCGCACAGCGGCTCCGAGCACTCCAGGCAGAAGCTGGTGGCGCTGGCGTTGTCCTCACAGCTGGTGCAGCTCTGGGGACAAGGGACACAGAGGGGACACGGAGCTGGTGCAGCTCTGGGGACAAGGGACACAGAGGGGACACGGAGCTGGTGCAGCTCTGGGGACAAGGGACACGAGGGGACACGGAGGGGACACGGAGCTGGTGCAGCTCTGGGGACAAGGGACACGCTGGGGACACGGAGCCGGTGCAGCTCTGGGGACAAGGGACACGCTGGGGACACACTGGGGACACGGAGCTGGTGCAGCTCTGGGGACAAGGGACAGAGGGGGACACGGAGCTGCTGCAGCTCTGGGGACAAGGGACACGGAGGGGACACGCTGGGGACACGGAGCTGGTGCAGCTCTGGGGACAAGGGACACGCTGGGGACACGGAGCTGGTGCAGCTCTGGGGACAAGGGACACGCTGGGGACACGGAGGGGACACGGAGGGGACACGGAACTGGTGCAGCTCTGGGGACAAGGGACACGCTGGGGACACGGAGGGGACACGGAGGGGACACGGAACTGGTGCAGCTCTGGGGACAGGGGACACGCTGGGGACACGCTGGGGACACGGAGCTGGTGCGGCTCTGGGGACAAGGGACACGAGGGGACATGGAGGGGACACGGAGCTGGTGCAGCTCTGGGGACAAGGGACACGCTGGGGACACGCTGGGGACACGCTGGGGACACGGAGCTGGTGCAGCTCTGGGGACAAGGGACACGCTGGGGACACGGAGGGGACACGGAGCTGGTGCAGCTCTGGGGACAAGGGACACGCTGGGGACACGGCGGGGACACGGAGCTGGTGCAGCTCTGGGGACAAGGGACACGGAGGGGACACGGAGGGGACATGGAACTGGTGCAGCTCTGGGGACAAGGGACACGCTGGGGACACGGAGGGGACACGGAACTGGTGCAGCTCTGGGGACAAGGGACACGCTGGGGACACGGAGGGGACACAGAGCTGGTGCAGCTCTGGGACAAGGGACACGCTGGGGACACGGAGGGGACACAGAGCTGGTGCAGCTCTGGCGACAAGGGACACGCTGGGGACACGGAGGGGACACGGAGCTGGTGCAGCTCTGGGGACAAGGGACACGCTGGGGACACGGAGGGGACACAGAGCTGGTGCAGCTCTGGCGACAAGGGACACGCTGGGGACACGCTGGGGACACGGAGCTGGTGCAGCTCTGGGGACAAGGGACACGCTGGGGACACGGAGGGGACACGGAGCTGGTGCAGCTCTGGGGACAAGGGACACGGAGGGGACACGGAGCTGGTGCAGCTCTGGGGACAAGGGACACGACCCGTCCCATCGGGGTTCGTTAGCGTTAATTGGCGTTAATTAACGTTAACGAGGCCGTACCTGGGCGCTGGGGCTGGGCTGCAGGAACAGGTTCTCCATGATGTCACCCAGGGGACACTGCTGGTGGCACACGGGACACTCGAACGCTGCGGGGACACACAGGGGACACACAGGGGACAGAGGGGACACACAGGGGACAGGGAGGGGACACACAGGGGACACAGAGGGGACAGGGAGGGGACACGGAGGGGACAGGGAGGGGACACAGAGGGGACAGGGAGGGAACAGAGGGGACAGGGAGGGGACAGGGAGGGGACAGGGAGGGGACACAGAGGGGACACAGAGGGGACACGGAGGGGACACGGAGGGGACACGGAGGGGACACAGGGGGGACACGGAGGGGACACGGAGGGGACACGGAGGGGACACAGGGGGGACACGGAGGGGACAGGGAGGGGACAGAGGGGACACGGAGGGGACAGCGAGGGGACACAGGGGGGACAGGGAGCGGACAGAGGGGACAGAGGGGACACAGAGGGGACAGGGAGGGGACAGAGGGGACAGAGGGGACACAGAGGGGACAGGGAGGGGACACAGAGGGGACAGGGAGGGGACACAGAGGGGACACAGAGGGGACACAGAGGGGACACAGAGGGGACAGGGAGGGGACACAGAGGGGACAGAGGGGACACAGAGGGGACACAGAGGGGACAGGGAGGGGACACAGAGGGGACAGAGGGGGGGACACACAGAGGACAGGGAGGGGACACAGAGGGGACACGGAGGGGACAGGGAGGGGACACAGAGGGGACACAGAGGGGACACAGAGGGGACAGGGAGGGGACACACAGGGGACACAGAGGGGACAGAGGGGGGACACACAGAGGGACAGGGAGGGGACACGGAGGGGGACACGGAGGGGACAGGGAGGGGACGGAGGGGACAGAGGGGACACAGAGGGGACAGAGGGGACACACAGGGGACACAGAGGGGACAGAGGGGACAGAGGGGACACAGGGGGGACAGGGAGGGGACACAGAGGGGACAGGGAGGGGACACAGTCACAGTAGGGTCACAGTGTCCCCCATGGGTGGGGGGGACAGGGGTGTCCCCCTCCCCACAGAGCTCCCAGTAACTCCCAGTCCTCCCAGTAACTCCCAGTGTTCCCCAGTATCCCCCAGTATCCCCAGTGCTCCCAGTACCTCCCAGTAACCCTCCCAGTGCTCCCAGTAACCCCAGTAACTCCCAGTATCCCCCAACAACCCCCACTAACTCCCAGTGTTCCCAGTCTCTCCCAGTGCTCCCAGTAAGCCCCAGTCTCTCCCAGTACCCCCCAGTGTTCCCAGTGCTCCCAGTCTCTCCCAGTGTTCCCAGTACCCCCCAGTGCTCCCAGTAATCTCCAGTAAACTCCAGCGATCCCAGTAACTCCCAGCATCTCCCAGTAACCCCCAGTGCTCCCAGTATCCCTCAGTATCTCCCAGTACTTCCCAGTGCTCCCAGTAACCCCCAGTGCTCCCAGTATCCCTCAGTATCTCCCAGTACCTCCCAGTGCTCCCAGTAACCCCCAGTGCTCCCAGTATCTCCCAGTATCCTCAGTCTCTCCCAGTATCCCCAGTATCTCCCAGTATATCCCAGTACCCCCAGTATCCCCCCCCGTATATCCCATTATATCCCAGTATCCCCAGTATATCCCAGTATCTTCCAGTATATCCCAGTATCCCCAGTATATCCCAGTATCTTCCAGTATATCCCAGTACCCCCAGTATATCCCAGTACTCCCAGTATATCCCAGTATCCCCAGTATATCCCAGTACTCCCAGTATATCCCAGTACCCCCAGTACTCCCAGTATATCCCAGTATCCCCAGTATCCCCAGTATTTCCCAGTATCCCCAGTATATCCCAGTACCCCCAGTATCCCCAGTATATCCCAGTATCTCCCAGTATATCCCAGTACTCCCAGTATATCCCAGTATCCCCAGTATATCCCAGTACCCCCAGTACCCCCAGTATCCCCAGTATATCCCAGTATCCCCAGTATATCCCAGTACCCCCAGTATCCCCAGTATATCCCAGTATCCCCAGTATATCCCAGTATATCCCAGTATATCCCAGTATCCCCAGTATCCCCTCACCGGCTCCGTGCTCGCTGCCGATGCAGCCCCGGCACACGGAGTGCAGGCAGGGCAGCAGCCGCGGCTCCCAGTGCTCCCAGAATATCCCAGTATATCCCAGTATATCCCAGTATATCCCAGAACTCCCAGTACCCCCAGTATATCCCAGTACCCCCAGTATATCCCAGTATATCCCAGTATCCCCAGTATCCCCTCACCGGCTCCATGCTCGCTGCCGATGCAGCCCCGGCACACGGAGTGCAGGCAGGGCAGCAGCCGCGGCTCCCAGTATCTCCCAGTATCTCCCAGTATATCCCAGTATATCCCAGTACCCCCAGTATCCCCTCACCGGCTCCGTGCTCGCTGCCGATGCAGCCCCGGCACACGGAGTGCAGGCAGGGCAGCAGCCGCGGCTCCCAGTATATCCCAGTATATCCCAGTATATCCCAGTATATCCCAGTATATCCCAGTATATCCCAGTATATCCCAGTATCCCCAGTATCCCCTCACCGGCTCCATGCTCGCTGCCGATGCAGCCCCGGCACACGGAGTGCAGGCAGGGCAGCAGCCGCGGCTCCCGCTGCGGGCTCAGCCGTTCCCTGCAGGCCCCGCAGAGCTCCAGCAGCCCCAGCGGCTCGGGCAGCTCCGCTCCGCTGCTCCCGGCGCCGCTCCCGAGCGCTGCCGCCGCCGCTGCCTCAGGCGCCGCCATGGCGGCCGCGTCCCCCTCACGATCGGCACGGCCTCCTGCTCCCGCCCCCGCCCCGCCCCGCGGCCAATCACCGCCCGCGCCCGCAGATTGACGTTGTGGATAACCAATAGGAGGGCGGGGATTAGCGGAGATTGACAGCACGCGGGAGCAATGGGAAAAGTGCCGGCGGAAAGGAAAGGGCGAGAAGGGGCCGCCGGCGCGTGAAGGTGAACGGGCCAATCAGCGCTCAGAGCGGGCGGAGCTGAGCCAATCAGCGGCCAGAGCGCCCGGGGGGGAAGACGGGGGTCTCCTTGGACGGATCGGCCAATCGGCATCGGCGCGCCGCGGGGGAGGCGGGGCCGACGATGTGATGGACAGCTGGGCAAACCAATGGGGAACGGAACTGGGGATGACTGGGAGTTACTGGGAGTTACTGGGAGATACTGGGACAGAGCAGAGCAGGCGACATAGCACAGGTGACATCGCTTTTAATGTAAAAAATGACAAAAAAACAGCACCAAAAGTGTCCCCAAACCCCCTGGGGTCATTGTCATCATCGAGGGGACAATGAGGGTCCCTGTGTCCCCAGGTGTCCTATGGAGGGGAGGGGACAAGGAGGAACATCATAGGATCCAGGTGGGACACCAGGCTGGGACACCTGGATGGGACACCTGGACCTTCCGGGGATCCCACCAGGTCAATGACATCATCACCCTCATGGTCCATCCATCCAACCATCTCCATGGCCGCTCATGGTCCATCTGTCCAATCCCTGTTCTAGAACATTCTGGGGGTCCCATCAGCTCAATGGCATCATCACCCTCATTGTCCATCCATCCAATCCCCGTGCCCAGCTCAGTTCCAGAACATTCCGGGGGTCCCATCAGCTCGATGGCATCATCACCCTCAATGTCCATCCATCCAACCATCTCCATGGCTGCTCATGGTCCATCCATCTAATCCCAGTGCCCAGCTCAGTTCCAGAACATTCCGGGGGTCCCACCAGATCATCACTCTCAATGTCCAACCCTCCGAGCATCTCCATGGCCAATCACAGCGTGGTCCATCCATCCAACCATCTCCACGGCCACTCATGGTCCATCCATCCAATCCCCATGCCCAGCTCAGTTCCAGAACATTCCGGGGGTCCCATCAGGTCAGTGACATCATCACCCTCAATGTCCATCCATCCAATCATCTCCATGGCCGCTCACGGTCCATCTGTCCAATCCCTGTTCTAGAACATTCTGGGGGTCCCACCAGCTCGATGACATCATCACCCTCATGGTCCATCCATCCAATCATCTCCACGGCCGCTCATGGTCCATCCGTCCAATCCCCATGGCCCAGCAGAGTTCCAGAACATTCCAGAGTGCCACCAGGTCAGCACCATCATCGTCCAGCCCTCCGAGCACTTCCATGGCCACTCACGGTCCATCCATCCAATCCTTGTGTCCAAAGGAGCTCCAGAACATTCTGGGGGTCCCACCAGGTCAATGACATCATCACCCTCATGGTCCATCCATCCAACCATCTCCACGGCTGCTCACGGTCCATCCATCCAATCCCCATGGCTCAGCAGAGTTCCAGAACATTCCAGAGTGCCACCAGGTCATCACCCTCAATATCCAGCCCTCCGAGCATCTCCATGGCCACTCATGGTCCATCCATCCAATCCCCGTGCCCAGCTCAGTTCCAGAACATTCTGGGGGTCCCACCAGGTCAATGACATCATCACCCTCATGGTCCATCCATCCAACCATCTCCACGGCTGCTCACGGTCCATCCATCCAATCCCCATGGCTCAGCAGAGTTCCAGAACATTCCAGGGGTGCCACCAGGTCATCACCCTCTTGGTCCAGCCCTCCGAGCACCTCCATGGCCACTCATGGTCCATCCATCCAATCCCCGTGCCCAGCTCAGTTCCAGAACATTCTGGGGGTCCCACCAGCTCGATGACATCATCACCCTCATGGTCCATCCATCCAACCATCTCCATGGCCGCTCATGGTCCAGCCGTACAATCCCCGTGGCTCAGCAGAGTTCCAGAACATTCTGGGGGTCCCACCAGCTCGATGGCATCATCACCCTCATTGTCCATCCATCCAATCATCTCCATGGCCGCTCACGGTCCATCCATCCAATCCTTGTGTCCAAAGGAGTTCCAGAACATTCCAGGGGTCCCACCAGATCATCACCCTCAACGTCCAGCCCTCTGAGCACCTCCATGGCCACTCACGGTCCATCTGTCCAATCCCAGTGCCCAGCTCAGTTCCAGAACATTCCGGGGGTCCCACCAGGTCATCACTGTCATTGTCCATCTGTCCAACCATCTCCATGGCCGCTCATGGTCCATCCATCCAATCCCCGTGCCCAGCTCAGTTCCAGAACATTCCGGGGGTCCCATCAGCTCAATGACATCATCACCCTCATGGTCCATCCATCCAACCATCTCCATGGCCGCTCATGGTCCATCCATCCAATCCCCATGGCCCAGCTCAGTTCCAGAACATTCCAGGGGTCCCACCAGGTCATCACTGTCATTGTCCATCTGTCCAACCATCACCGTGTCCGCTCGTGGTCCATCCATCCAATCCCCGTGCCCAGCAGAGTTCCAGAACATTCCGGGGGTCCCACCAGCTCGATGGCGCCATCAATTTCCGTGTTCCTGGCAGGATCTGTCCCTGCTCCCGGTGCTGCCCAGAGCCCCGCGTGTCCCCCCGTCCCCTTCTCCTGTCCCCAGGAACGTCCCTGGTGGCAGCCTGGGTGATGGTCCTGCTGGTGGCCCTGCTGGTGGCCCTGGTGGCAGTCCCAGTGGTGGCAGTCCCAGTGGTGGCCCCAGTGGCACCATAGATGGTGGCCCTGGTGGTGGCCCTGGTGGCAGTCCCAGTGGTGGCCCCGGTGGCAGCCCAGATGGTGGCCCTGGTGGTGGCCTTGGTGGCAGCCCTGGTGATGGTCATGCTGGTGGCCCCGGATGGTGGCCCTGGTGGTGGCCCCGGTCCTTGTGGTGGCCCCAGATGGTGACAGTCCCAGTGGCGGCCCTGCTGCCGGTGGTGGCCCCAATGGTGGCCCTGGTGACAGTCCCAGTGTCCCTGCTGCCGGTGGTGGCCCTGGTGACAGTCCCAGTGTCCCTGCTGCCGGTGGTGGCCTTGGTGACAGTCCCAGTGTCCCTGCTGGCAGTGGTGGCCCCAATGGTGGCCCTGGTGACAGTCCCAGTGGCCCTGCTGGCAGTGGTGGCCCCAATGGTGGCCCTGGTGACAGTCCCAGTGGCCCTGCTGGCAGTGGTGGCCCCAGTGGTGGCCCTGGTGGCAGTCCCAGTGTCCCTGCTGCCGGTGGTGGCCCCAATGGTGGCCTTGGTGACAGTCCCGGTGTCCCTGCTGCCGGTGGTGACCTTGGTGACAGTCCCAGTGTCCCTGCTGCCGGTGGTGGCCCCAATGGTGACCTTGGTGACAGTCCCGGTGTCCCTGCTGCTGGTGGTGGCCCCAATGGTGACCTTGGTGACAGTCCCAGTGTCCCTGCTGCCGCTGGTGGCCCTGGTGGCAGTCCCAGTGTCCCTGCTGGCAGTGGTGGCCCTGGTGGCAGTCCCGGTGGCCCTGCTGGCAGTGGTGGCCCTGGTGGCAGTCCCAGTGTCCCTGCTGCCGGTGGTGGCCCCAATGGTGGCCCTGGTGACAGTCCCGGTGTCCCTGCTGCCGGTGGTGGCCCCAGTGGTGGCCCTGGTGGCAGTCCCAGTGTCCCTGCTGCTGGTGGTGGCCCCGGTGGCAGCCCAAGGGGTGGCCCTGGTGACAGCCCTGGTGGTGGCCCCAGCGCCAGCCCAGGTGGTGGCCCTGCCGGTTGCCCTGGTGGCAGCGCTAGTGGCGGTCCTGGTGGCAGTCCTGATGGTGGCCCTGGTGGCAGCCCGCTGGTGGCCCTGGTGACAGCCCGGCTGGTGGCCCTGGTGGCAGCCCGGGTGGTGGCCCTGGTGATGGCCCCGGCGGTGGCCCCAGCAGCAGCCCAGATGGCGGCCCTGGTGGCAGTCCCAGCGATGGCCCTGGTGGCAGCCCTGGTGGCCCTGGTGGCAGCCCTGGTGGCAGCCCTGGTGGCTGTCCCATCGATGGCCCTGGTGGCAGCCCCGATTGTGGCCCTGGTGATGACCCCGGTGGTCGCCCTGGTGGCAGCCCCGATGGCGTTCCTGGTGGCAGTCCCAGTGATGGCCCTGGTGGCCCTGCTGGTGACCCCAGTGGCAGCCCAGATGGTGGCCCCGGTGGCAGCCCTGGTGGCAGCCCTGGTGGTGGCCCTGGTGGTGGCCCTGCTGATGGCCCGGATGGTGGCCCTGGTGGCACTCGGGATGGTGGCCCTGCTGGCAGTCTCAGTGGTGGCCCCAGCGTCCCTGCTGCCGGTGCTGGCCCCGCTGGTGGCCCCGGTGGCAGTCCCAGTGTCCCTGCTGCCGGTGGTGGCCCTGGTGGCAGCCCAGGTGGTGGTCCCGGTGATGGCCCCAGTGGTGGCCCAGACGATGGCCCTGGTGGCAGCCCTGGTGACAATCCCAGTGATGGCCCTGGTGGCATTCCCAGCGGTGTCCCTGCTGTCCCTGGCGGCGGCCCTGGTGGCATTCCCAGAGGTGTTCCTGGTGGTGGCCCTGGTGGCATTCCCAGAGGTGTTCCTGGTGGTGGCCCTGGTGGCATTCCCAGTGTCCCTGCAGTCCCCGGTGGTGGCCCTGGTGGCAGTCCCAGTGTCCCTGCTGTCCCTGGTGGGATTCCCAGCGCCGTCCCCGCTGTCCCCGCTGTCCCCGCTGTCCCCAGCGCCGTCCCCATGGCCGCGGGTGCCCCGTGGTGCGCGGCGGCGGCGTGGCGCTCGAGCAGCGTGCGGTGCGAGAAGCCGCGGCGGCACAGGCGGCACTGGAAGCGCTCGGGGCGGTGCGTGCGCATGTGCACGTTGAGCGAGCTCTTCTGCGTGAAGCGCTTGCAGCACACGGCGCACTGGAAGGCGCGCACGCCCGTGTGCGTCACCATGTGCTTCAGCAGGTAGTCCCGCAGAGAGAAGGAGCGCCAGCAGACCGAGCACTGGTGGGGCTTCTCACCTGCGGGGAGATGGAAATCGGGGAGGCGGAATCAGTGTGGGGCAGGACTGGGCAGTGTGGGGCAGGACTGGAGAGTATGGGGCAGTGTGGGTCAATGTGGGTCAATAGAGATCAATGTGGGTCAATGTGGGTCAATGTGGGTCAGTGTGGGTCAGTGTGGGGCAGGACTGGGCACTGTGGGGCAGGACTGGTCAGTGTGGGGCAGTGTGGGGCAGCTGGGTCAGTGATGGTCAGCATAGATTGATCCAGGTCAGTGTGGGTCAGTGTGGGTCAATGTGGGTCAATGTGGGTCAATGTGGGTCAATGTGGGTCAATGAGGTCAGTGTGGGTGAATGTGGGTCAGTGTGGGTGAATGTGGGTCAGTGTGGGTCAGTGTGGGTGAATGTGGGTCAGTGTGGGTCAGTGTGGGTCAGTGTGGGTGAATGTGGGTCAGTGTGGGTCAGTGTGGGTCAATGAGGTCAGTGTGGGTCAATGTGGGTCAATGTGGGTCAGTGTGGGTCAGTGTGGGTCAGTGTGGGTGAATGTGGGTCAGTGTGGGTCAGTGTGGGTCAGTGTGGGTCAATGTGGGTCAATGTGGGTCAATGTGGGTCAATGTGGGTCAGTGTGGGTCAGTGTGGGTCACTATGGGTCAGTGTGGGTCACTATGGGTCAATGTGGGTCAGTGTGGGTCAGTGTGGGTCAGTGTGGGTCAGTGTGGGTCAATGTGGGTCAATGTGGGTCAGTGTGGGTCAATGTGGGTCAGTGTGGGTCAGTGTGGGTCAGTGTGGGTCAATGTGGGTCAATGTGGGTCAGGTTTGGTCAATGTGGGTCAGTGTGGGTCAGTGTGGGTCAGTGTGGGTCAATGTGGGTCAATGTGGGTCAGTGTGGGTCAGTGTGGGTCAGTGTGGGTCAGTGTGGGTCACTCTGGGTCAGTGTGGGTCAGTGTGGGTCAGTGTGGGTCAGTGTGGGTCAATGTGGGTCAGTGTGGGTCAGGACTGGTCAATGTGGGTCAATGTGGGTCAGTGTGGGTCAATGTGGGTCAGTGTGGGTCAGTGTGGGTCAGTGTGGGTCAATGTGGGTCAATGTGGGTCAATGTGGGTCAGTGTGGGTCAGTGTGGGTCAGTGTGGGTCAGTGTGGGTCAATGTGGGTCAATGTGGGTCACTCTGGGTCAGTGTGGGTCAATGTGGGTCAGTGTGGGTCAGTGTGGGTCAATGTGGGTCAGTGTGGGTCACTCTGGGTCAGTGTGGGTCAATGTGGGTCAGTGTGGGTCAACCTGGGCCAAAC
This sequence comes from Calcarius lapponicus, assembly GCA_039654755.1. Lineage (NCBI taxonomy): Eukaryota > Metazoa > Chordata > Aves > Passeriformes > Fringillidae > Calcarius > Calcarius lapponicus. Next base: position 22,494 of record JBBFKN010000240.1, read on the forward strand.
TGGGCCAATGTGGGTCAACACGGATCAATACAGAGGAACATGGGCCAAGATGGCTCAGTGTGCGTCAACATGGATTGCAACAGGTCAGCCCGGGCCAAAACGGTGCACTGGGACTGCCAGGTGTGTCCCCATGTCCCCAGGTGTGTCCCCAGGTGTGTCCCCATGTCCCAGCTGTGTCCCCAGGTGTGTCCCCAGGTGTGTCCCCATGTCCCAGCTGTGTCCCCAGGTGTGTCCCCAGGTGTGTCTGTGTCTGTCCCCAGGTGTGTCCCCATGTCCCCAGGTGTGTTCCCAGGTGTGTCTCCAGGTGTGTCCCCATGTCCCAGGTGTGTCCCCATGTCCCCAGATGTGTCCATGTCTGTCCCCAGGTGTGTCCCCATGTCCCCAGGTGTGTCCCCAGGTGTGTCCCCAGGTGTGTCCCCAGGTGTCCCCAGGTGTGTCCCCATGCCCCCAGGTGTGTCCCCAGCTGTGTCCCCATGTCCCAGGTGTGTCCCCAGCTGTGTCCCCATGTCCCAGGTGTGTCCCCAGGTGTGTCCCCATGTCCCAGGCGTGTGTCCAGGTGTGTCCCCATGTCCCCAGGTGTCCCCAGGGCGCTCACCGGAGTGGATGAACATGTGCTTGCTGTAGTTCTTGCGGGTGTGTCCCCATGCCCCCAGGTGTGGCTGTGTCTGTCCCCAGGTGTGTCCCCAGGTGTGTCCCCATGTCCCAGGTGTGTCTGTGTCTGTCCCCAGGTGTGTCTGTGTCTGTCCCCAGGTGTCCCCATGTCCCAGGTGTGTCCCCAGGTGTGTCCCCATGTCCCCACGTGTGTCTGTGTCTGTCCCCAGGTGTGTCCCCAGGTGTGTCCCCATGTCCCCAGGTGTCCCCAGGTGTGTCCCCATGTCCCAGGTGTGTCCCCAGGTGTGTCTGTGTCTGTCCCCTGGTGTGTCCCCAGGTGTGTCCCCATGTCCCCAGGTGTGTCTGTGTCTGTCCCCAGGTGTGTCCCCATGTCCCAGCTGTGTCCCCAGCTGTGTCCCCAGGTGTGTCCCCAGGGCGCTCACCGGAGTGGATGAACATGTGCTTGCTGTAGTTCTTGCGGGTGTGTCCCCATGCCCCCAGGTGTGTCCCCAGGTGTGTCCCCATATCACCAGGTGTGTCCCCGTGTCCCCAGGTGTGCCCCCAGGTGTGTCCCCATGTCCCCAGGTGTCCCCAGGTGTGTCCCCATGTCCCAGGTGTGTCCCCAGGTGTCCCCAGGGCGCTCACCGGAGTGGATGAACATGTGCTTGCTGTAGTTCTTGCGGGAGCTGAAGCTCTTCTGGCAGTGCCCGCACTGGTACGGGGGGGGCTGTGCCCGGCCCCGGGGGGCTCCGGGGGGCACCGGGGGGGCCGCGGGACCCCCGCCCGCCCCCGGCCCCCCCCGCCAGGGCGGCGCCGCCACCGGGGGGGCCCCGAATCCGCCCCCGTCCCCCCAGGGCGGCGCCGCCCCGAAGGGCAGCAGGGACGGCGAGGCCGCGGTGCCGTCACCCTCGGCCTCCTCCTCGTCCTCCTCGTCCTCGTCCGGGCGCTCCTGCTTGAGCGCGGCGGGCGCCAGGCGCAGCGGCTGCCGCTGCTTGCGGCTGTGCCCGCTGGGGCCGTCCCCGGGCAGCTCTGCGGTCAGTGCTGTGGTCAGTGGTGTGGTCATCTCTGCGGTCAGTGGTGTGGACAGTTTTGTGGTCAGTTCAGTGGTCAGGGATGGAGTCAGTTCTTTGGTCAGCTCTGCGCTCAGTGGTGTGGACAGCTCCGTGCTCAGCTCCGTGCTCAGCGGTGTGGAGAGCTCCGCGCTCAGTTCGGTGCTCAGTGGTGTGGAGAGCTCCGCGCTCATCCTTGTGCCCAGCTCCGCGCTCATCTTGGTGCCCAGCTCCGTGCCCAGCTCCACGCTCATCCTTGTGCCCAGCTCTGTGCCCAGCTCCGCACTCATCCTTGTGCCCAGCTCCGTGCCCAGCTCCGCGCTCATCTTGGTGCCCAGCTCCGTGCTCAGCTCTGTGCTCAGTGGCGTGGCCAGCTCCGCGCTCATCTTGTTGCCCAGCTCCGTGCCCAGCTCCGTGCCCAGCTCCGCGCTCATCCTTGTGTTCAGCTCCGTGCCCAGCTCCGCGCTGAGCGCCGGGCTGAGCAGGCGCGCCTGCGAGATGATCTGCGTGCAGTGGCCGATGACGGCCTCGATCTGCAGCACGGAGGCGGCCGTCAGCAGGTGCAGCGCCTCGGAGCGCGGCACCACCAGGCTGCCGCTGTAGAGGAACTCGACCAGCTGGCGCACGGCCGCCCAGGGCACCACGGGCGGCACCTCGATGGCCGAGTGGCCCAGGCTGAGCTTGTCGTGGAAGAAGGGGCTGCCGGCGGCCAGCACGCAGCGGTGGGCGCGCAGCGAGGCGCCGCGGGCCCGCACCGTCACGTCGCAGAAGTGGCCGCGGGCGCGCTGCCCGTCCAGAGCCCGCAGCAGAGAGCGGCTGAAGTTGTGCAGGTGGAGGTAGTGCACGGCGTCCGGCATGGCGACACCGGGGACAGGGGACAGGGGGGACAATGGGGGACACGGGGACAATGAGGGGCAATGGGAGACAATGGGGGGCAATGGGGGACAGTGGGGGACAGGGGGACAATGGGGGACAGGGGGACAATGGGGGACAGTGGGGGACAGGGGGACAGTGGCAGACGGGGGGGCAATGGGACAACTGGGGACAGTGGGGGACAGGGGGGCAATGGGGGACAGGGGGGCAATGGAGGACAGGAGACAGTGGGGGACAATGGGGGACAATGGGTGACAATGGGGCACAGGGGGACAATGGGGGACAGGGGACAGGGGGACAATGGGGGCAATGGGGGACAATGGGGGACAGTGGGGGACAGTGGGTGACAGGGGGGCAATGGGGGACACGGGGACAATGAGGGGCAATGGGGGACAGTGGGGGACAGGGGGACAGTGGGGGACAGGGGACAATGGGGGACAATGGGTGACAATGGGGGACAATGGGGGACAATGGGGGACAGGGGACAGTGGGGGACAGGGGGACAATGGGGGACAATGGGGGACAGGGGACAGTGGGGGACAGGGGGACAATGGGGGACAATGGGGGACAATGGGGGACAGTGGGGGACAGGGGGGCAATGGAGGACAGGGGACAGCGGGGGACAGCGGGGGACAATGGGGGACAGGGGGACAGGGGGGGACAGTGGGGGACAGGGGGACAGTGGGGGACAATGGGGACAGGGGACAGTGGGGGACAATGGGGACAGGGGACAGTGGGGGACAATGGGGGACAGGGGGACAATGGGGGACAGTGGGGGACAATGGGGGACAGTGGGGGACAATGGGGACAGGGGACAGTGGGGGACACGGGGACAATGAGGGGCAATGGGGGACAGGAGGGCAATGGGGGATAATGGGGGACAATGGGTGACAGTGGGGGACAGGGGGGGACAATGGGGGGCAATGGGGGACAGGGGGGGACAATGGGGACAGGAGACAATGGGGGACAGGGGGACAGGGGACAATGGGGCACAGGGGGACAATGGGGGACAATGGGGGACAGTGAGGGACAGCGGGGGACAGGGGACAGGGGGGGACAGGGGGGCAATGGGGGACAGTGGAGGACAGGGGGACAGGGGACAGTGGAGGACAATGGGGCACAGGGGGACAATGGGGGACAATGGGTGACAATGGGGCACAGGGGGACAATGGGGGACAGGGGACAGGACAATGGGGGACAGTGGGGGACAGTGGGGGACAGTGGAGGACAATGGGGCACAGTGGGACAATGGGGGACAATGGGGGACAGGGGGACAATGGGGGACAGGGGACAATGGGGCACAGGGGGACAATGGGGACAGGGGACAGTGGGGGGACAGGGGACAATGGGGGACAGGGGACAATGGGTGACAATGGGGGACAATGGGGACAGAGGGATGGTGGGGACACTGCAGGTAGAGGGGACACTGGGGACACTGGAGATAAAGGGGGGACAGAGGGGACACTGGGGACAGCGGGGACACTGGGGACACCGGGACACTGGGGACAGAGGGACACCGGGACACGGGGCTGGCGGCGCCGGTGTCGCACAGGCTGGCGGGACCTGGGGACAGAGACACGGGATGGCACCAGGGCCTGGGGACACCGGCGGAGGCTCGGGACGGCCCCCGTGACGTCACCGGAGGGGGCCCAGGGACGGCCCGCGTGACGTCACGGCGCGCCGATGACATCACCGCGAGGGCCAGCGGGACGTCCCCGAGCTGTCCCCGCAGCCGGAACCCCCCGGGCCGGTTCCCGCCCCTCCCCCCCCCCGGGACCCCTCGGGACCCCCCGGTCCGACCCTGCCCCTCCCCCACCCCAAAAAAACCCCCGGGACCCCCCCCCGGCCCCTCCCCCACACCTCGCTCCGGCTCCCGCCGCCGCCGCGCTCTGACGTCACTTCCGCCGCGGCGGACCGGAAGTGGATCATAGAGAGGGGCCCAGCGCGGCCCCTGCGGCCATCGAGACGGGAGAGCGGCCGGGGCGCCCCCTGGCGGAGCGGGGGAGCTGCGGGGCCGGAGGGAGCACGGGGGGACCCCAATGTCCCCAAAGGGACCTCGATGTCCCCAAAGGGACCCCGATGTCCCCAAAGGGACCCCCATGGGGACCTCAATGTCCCCAGAGACCCCACAGGGATCCCACAGGGACCCCAGTGTCCCCAAAGGGACCCCCCTCAATGTCCCCAAAGGGACCCCCCGATGTCCCCAAAGGGACCCCCATGGGGACCTCAATGTCCTCAATGTCCCCAAAGTCCCCAGAGACCCCACAGGGATCCCACAGGGACCCCAATGTCCCCAAAGGGACCCCCATTGGGACCTCAATGTCCCCAAGGTCCCCAGAGACCCCACAGGGATCCCACAGGGACCCCAATGTCCCCTGTGTCCCCCAAAGGGACCCCCAACGTCACCACAGACGTCATAGCGATCCCCATGGGGACACCAGTGTCCCCAAAGGAGCTCCAGTGTCCCCAGAAGGACCCCAGTGTCACCAAAGGGACCCCAGTGTCCCCAGAGGGACCCCGGTGTCACCAAAGGGACCCCCCAATGTCACCAAAGGGACACCCCCAATGTCCCCAGTGTCACCAAAGGGACCCCAATGTCCCCAGAGGGACCCCAGTGTCACCAAAGGGACCCCCCAATGTCCCCAATGTCCCCAAAGGGACCCCAATGTCCCCAGAGGGACCCCAGCGTCACCAAAGGGACCCCCCAATGTCCCTAATGTCCCCAAAGGGACCCCAATGTCCCCAGAGGGACCCCAGTGTCACCAAAGAGACCCCCCAATGTCCCCGAAGGGACCCCCCAATGTCCCCAGTGTCACCAAAGGGACCCCCCAATGTCACCAAAGGGACCCCAATGTCCCCAGAGGGACCCCAATGTCCCCAGAGGGATCCCCCAATGTCCCCAATGTCCCCGGTGTCCCCACAGACCCCCACGGGGACCCCACGGTGGTCGGTGTCCCCCCACGGTGCCCCACGTTGGTTCCTGCAGGCTCCTGTCAGTTCCTGGTGACCCACGGTGACTCCTCGTGGTCCACGATGCTCCGTGTCCATCCGTGGTGACCCACACGGACCTCTCCTGGTCCATCTCCATCCATCTCCATCCATGGTGACCCATGCTGGCTCCTTCTGCTCCATCTCCATCCATCTCCATCCATGCTGACCCATGCCGGCTCCTTCTGCTCCATCTCCATCCATGCTGACTCCTTCTGCTCCATCTCCATCCATCTCCATCCATGGTGACCCACGCCGGCTCCTTCTGCTCCATCTCCATCCATCTCCATCTGTGCTGACCCCTTCTGCTCCATCTCCATCCATCTCCATCCATGCTGGCTCCTTCTGCTCCATCTCCATCCATCTCCATCCGTGCTGACCCACGCCGGCTCCTTCTGCTCCATCTCCATCCATGCTGACCCATGCTGGCTCCTTCTGCTCCAGCTCCATCCATACTGACCCATGCCGGCTCCTTCTGCTCCATCTCCATCCATCTCCATCCGTGCTGACCCATGCTGACTCCTTCTGCTCCATCTCCATCCATCTCCATCCATGCTGGCTCCTTCTGCTCCATCTCCATCCAGCTCCATCCATACTGACCCATGCCGGCTCCTTCTGCTCCATCTCCATCCATGCTGACCCATGCTGGCTCCTTCTGCTCCATCTCCATCCATGCTGACCCATGCCGGCTCCTTCTGCTCCATCTCCATCCATCTCCATCCGTGCTGACCCATGCTGACTCCTTCTGCTCCATCTCCATCCATGCTGACCCATGCCGGCTCCTTCTGCTCCATCTCCATCCATCTCCATCCGTGCTGACCCCTGCCGGCTCCTTCTGCTCCATCTCCATCCATCTCCATCCGTGCTGACCCATGCTGGCTCCTTCTGCTCCATCTCCATCCATCTCCATCCATCTCCATCCGTGCTGACCCATGCCCGCTCCTTCTGCTCCATCTCCATCTGTGCTGACCCACGCTGGCTCCTTCTGCTCCATCTCCATCCATCTCCATCCATGCTGGCTCCTTCTGCTCCATCTCCATCCATCTCCATCCATGCTGGCTCCTTCTGCTCCATCTCCATCCATCTCCATGCATGCTGGCTCCTTCTGCTCCATCTCCATCCATCTCCATCCATGCTGGCTCCTTCTGCTCCATCTCCATCCGTCTTGGCCCACATTGAGTCCTCCTGGTCCATCTTGATCCGTGTCCATCCATGGTGACCCACGGTGACTCAGTGGCCCCTGTTGATCCATGGTGACCCACCTTGACTCCTCCTGGCCCACGATGCTCCGTGTCCATCCGTGGTGACCCACACGGACCTCTCCTGGTCCATCTCCATCCATCTCCATCCATGGTGACCCATGCCGGCTCCTTCTGCTCCATCTCCATCCGTCTTTGCCCACCTTGACTCCTCAAGGTCCATCTTGATCCGTGTCAACCCATGGTGACCCACGGTGACTTGTTGACCCCTGTCGATCCATGGTGTGACCCATGGTGACTCCTCTTGGCCCATGATGGTCCGTGTCCACCCACGGTGACCCATGGAGATTCCTGTTGGCTCCTGTTGGTCCATGGTGACCCACGGTGACTCCTCATGGCCCAGCTCCATCCATGGTGACCCACCTTGACTCCTCCTGGTCCATCTTGATCCACGCCCATCCACACTGACCCACGGTGACTCCTGTCCATCCATGTTGGCCCACGTTGACTCCTCAAGGTCCATCTTGATCCATGTCCACCCATGGTGACCCACAGTGACTCGTTGACCCCTGTTGATCCATGGTGGCCCACGGTGACTCCTCTTGGCCCATGATGCTCTGGGTCCATCCAGTTGATCCACGGTGACTCCTCTTGGCCCATCGTGACCCACATCCATCCATGGTGACCCACATTCATTCCTCCTGACCCCTGTCAGTCCATGGTGACCCACGTTTTCTCCTCGTGTCCCATCTCCACCCATGGTGACCCACGGTGACTCCTGTAGACCCCTGTTGATCCATGGTGACCCACCTTGACTCCTCATGGCCCATGTCTATCCATGGTGACCCACAGTGACTCCTCCTGGTCCATCTTGATCCACGCCCATCCACGCTGACCCACGGTGACTCCTGTCCATCCATGTTGGCCCACGTTGACTCCTCAAGGTCCATCTTGATCCGTGTCAACCCATGGTGACCCACGGTGACTTGTTGACCCCTGTCGATCCATGGTGTGACCCATGGTGACTCCTCTTGGCCCATGATGGTCCGTGTCCACCCACGGTGACCCATGGAGATTCCTGTTGGCTCCTGTTGGTCCATGGTGACCCACGGTGACTCCTCATGGCCCAGCTCCATCCATGGTGACCCACCTTGACTCCTCCTGGTCCATCTTGATCCACGCCCATCCACGCTGACCCACGGTGACTCCTGTCCATCCACGTTGGCCCATGTTGACTCCTCAAGGTCCATCTTGATCCATGTCCACCCATGGTGACCCACGGTGACTCCTCTTGGCCCATGTCTATCCATGGTGACCCACATTGAACAGTTGACCCCTGTCCATCCAGGTTGGCCCACGTTGGCTCCTCTTGGTTCGTTTTGATCCATGTCCACCCATGGTGACCCACGGTGACTCGTTTACCCCTGTTGATCCATGGTGACCCAGTTGACTCCTCTTGGCCCATCTTGACCCACATCCACCCACGGTAACCCAAATTCATTCCTCCTGACCCCTGTCAGTCCATGGTGACCCACGTTTTCTCCTCGTGTCCCATCTCCACCCATGGTGACCCACATGGACTCATTGACCCCTGTTGATCCATGGTGACCCACCTTGACTCCTCTCGGCCCACTTTGATCCATCTCCACCCATGGTGACCCACGTTGGCTCCTCATGGCCCATGTCTATCCATGGTGACCCACATTGAACAGTTGACCCCTGTCCATCCAGGTTGGCCCACGTTGGCTCCTCTTGGTTCAGTTTGATCCGTGTCCATCCATGGTGACCCACGGTGACTCGTTGACCCCTGTGATCCATGGTGACCCACGGTGACTCCTCCTGGCCCATGATGATCCGTGTCCATCCATGGTGACCCACAGTGACTCCTCTTGGTCGATCTCCACCCATGGTGACCCACGGTGACTCGTTGACCCCTGTCCATCCATGGTGACCCATGGTGACTCCTCTCGGCCCATCTTGACCCACATCCACCCATGGTGACCCACGTTCCTTCCTCCTGACCCCTGTTGATCCATGGTGACCCACCTTGACTCCTCTTGTCCCATCTCCACCCATGGTGACCCACGGTGACTCCTCATGGCCCATCTTGACCCACCTCCACCCATGGTGACCCACATTCATTCCTCCTGACCCCTGTCTATCCATGGTGTCCCACATTGATTCGTCTTGTCCCATCTCCACTCATGGTGACCCACGGTGACTCCTGTAGACTCCTGTTGATCCATGGTGACCCACCTTGACTCCTCATGGCCCATGTCTATCCATGGTGACTCACGTTGACTCTTCTTGGCCCACGATGCTCCGTGTCCATCCATGGTGACCCACACTGACTCCTCTTGGTCCATCTCCACCCATGGTGACCCACCTTGACTCCTCCTGGTCCATCTCCATCCATGGTGACCCACCTTGACTCCTCCTGGTCCATCTTGATCCGTGTCCACCCATGGTGACCCACGGTGACTCGTTGACCCCTGTCGATCCATGGTGACCCACGGTGACTCCTCTTGGCCCATCTTGACCCACATCCATCCGTGGTGACCCACATTCATTCCTCCTGACCCCTGTCCATCCATGGTGACCCATGGTGACTCCTCTTGTCCCATCTCCATCCATGGTGACCCACGGTGACTCAGTGGCCCCTGTTGATCCATGGTGACCCACCTTGACTCCTCTCGGCCCATTTTGATCCATCTCCATCCATGGTGACCCACGGTGACTCCTCATGGCCCATGTCTATCCATGGTGACTCTCATTGAACAGTTGACCCCTGTCCATCCAGGTTGGCCCACGTTGGCTCCTCTTGGGCCCATTTTGATCTGGGTCCATCCATGGTGACCCGCAGTGACTCGTGGTGACCCATGGTGACCATGGTGACCTGTGCCTACTCCTGGTGACCCATGGTGACTCGGTGACCCCAGGTGCCCCATGGTGACCCATAGTGACTGATGTCACTCTATGTCTCTCCTGGTGACCCATGGTGACCATGGTGACCTGTGCCTACTCCTGGTGACCCATGCTGACCCCTGGTGACCCCTGGTGCCCCCTGGTGACCCATGGTGACTGATGTCACTCTATGTCTCTCCTGGTGACCCATGGTGACCATGGTGGCCATGGTGACCTGTGCCAACCCCTGGTGACCCCAGGTGACCCCTTGTGTGACCCCACCACGACCCCCGGCTGTCCTCTCTGTGCCACCCAACCCCAGCCCGTGCCAGGGGTCAGTGACCCCTGTGACGTCACCCAGAGCCTTCCCCGCCGTGACGTCACACCCGGCACCGTGACGTCACACCCAGCACTGTGATGTCACACCCAGCACTGTGACGTCACACCCAGCACCGTGATGTCACATCCAGCACCGTGACGTCACACCCAGCACTGTGATGTCACACCCAGCACCATGATGCCACACCCAGAATCGTGATGTCACACCCAGCACCGTGATGTCACACCCAGCACTGTGATGTCACACCCAGCACTGTGACGTCAGTGACGTGACAGTAAAAACTCAATAAAACCCACTAAAATCCAGTATAAACCAGTACGGACCAGTATAGCCAGTACAAACCAGTATGGACCAGTACAGAACAGTAGAAACCAGTATAACCAGTACAAACCAGTACGGACCAGTATAAACCCATATGGGCCAGTAGAAACCAGTACAGACCAGTATATACCAGTATAAACTAATACAAACCAGTACAGACCAGCACAACCCACTATAGACCAGTAAAAACCAGTAGAGACCAGTAAAAACCAGTACAGACCAGTAGAGACCAGTAGAGACCAGTAACACCCAGTACAAACCAGTAACACCCAGTACAAACCAGTAACACCCAGTACAGACCAGTACAAACCAGTTAAGACCAGTACAAACCAATACAAACCAGTACAAGCCAGTACAGGCCAGCACAACCAAATACAAACCAGCGCAACCCAGTACAAACCAGTACAAACCAGTACAGACCAGCAGGAGCCGCTAGACCAGGCTCGGGCTGGGTACTACATTACCCAGCGTGCACCGCGCGCCTTTCCGGGGAGGAGGGAGGGGCGTGGCCTGGCCCAAAGAGACGCGGCCTGATTGGCGGCGGCGAAGGCGGGAAGAGGGAGGGGGCGTGGCCCCGTGAGGCGGAGTGGGCGTGGCTTCGTGAGGCGGCGCGGCCCGGGCGTTGCGCGGCGGCGGCGGCAGCGCCGGGCCCGGTTCTGGCCCGGTTCTAACCCGGTTCTAACCCGGCTCCGGCCCCGGCGGAGCCCCCGCGAGCCCCGCAGGTGAGCGGGGAGCGGGACAGGAGGAGGAGGAAGAGGAGGAGGTGGAGGAAGCGGCGGAGCCGCGGCGGCGGCGCCTGCGCGGGGCGGGCCTGGAGGAGGCGGGGCCTGCAGGGACTGAGGGGAAAGGGGCGGGGCATAGCGCTATCTGGCCACGCCCACTGTTTGGCCACGCCCTACGGGTCTGGTTTGGGGTCTCACCTGCACACCGGGGACGGGGCTGGGGTCTCACCTGTCCCCCCCATATCGGGTTTGGGGTCTCACCTGCACACCTGGGATGGGGCTGGGGGTCTCACCTGTCCCCCCCCATATCGGGTTTGGGGTCTCACCTGCACACCTGGGACGGGGCTGGGGTCTCACCTGTCCCCATGTCCTCCCCAGTTTTGGGTCTGGGGTCTCACCTGTGCTGGGATTGGGGTCTCACCCGTCCCTGTGTTTCCCATCTGGACTCTCACATGTCCCCCATGTTCCATGTTTGGGCTCTCACCTGTGTCAGGTGCCGGGTCTCACATGTCCCTCGTGTTCCATGGCTGGGCTCTCACCTGTCCCTGTGTTTGATGTCTGGGCTCTCACCTGTCTGTCCATTGGGTCTGGGCTCTCACCTGTGTCAGACCTGGGCTCTCACCTGTCCCTGTGTCAGGTTTGTGCTCTCACCTGTCTCAGGTACAGACTCTCACTTGTGTCAGGTCTGCGCTCTCACCTGTGTCAGGTTTAGCCTCTCACCTATCCCAGGTTTGGGCTCTCACCTGTCCCAGGTTTGGGCTCTCACCTGTCCCAGGTTTGTGCTCTCCCCTGTCCCAGGTTTGGGCTCTCACCTCTCCCAGCTCTGTGCTCTCACCTGTCCCAGCTCTGTGCTCTCACCTCTCCCAGGTTTGGGCTCTCACCTCTCCCAGCTCTGTGCTCTCACCTGTCCCAGCTCTGTGCTCTCACCTCTCCCAGGTTTGGGCTCTCACCTGTCCCAGCTCTGTGCTCTCACCTCTCCCAGCTCTGTGCTCTCACCTCTCCCAGCTCTGTGCTCTCACCTGTCCCAGGTTTGGGCTCTCACCTGTCCCAGCTCTGTGCTCTCACCTGTCCCAGCTCTGTGCTCTCACCTCTCCCAGCTCTGTGCTCTCACCTGTCCCAGGTTTGGGCTCTCACCTGCGGCCGTGTCCCCCCCAGGTGCGGCCATGGCGGGCGCGGCGCCCCCCGCAGGTGCCCCCGAGCACCCGTTCACCTGCCGGGAGTGCGGCAAATCCTTCCGCTGGTCCTCGCGCCTGGCGCATCACCTGCGCAGCCACACGGGTGAGCGCCCCTACAAGTGCCCTGAGTGCCCCAAGGCCTTCAAGGGCTCCTCCGCCCTCCTCTACCACCTGCGGGGCCACACGGGCGAGCGGCCCTACACCTGCGCCACCTGCGGCAAGAGCTTCAAGCGCTCCTCGCTGCTGCAGACTCACCTGCGCGTGCACACGGGGCTGCGCGCCTTCAGGTGCGCCCAGTGCGGCCTCACTTTCAAGTGGGCGTCTCACTACCAGTACCACCTGCGGCAGCACTCGGGCGAGCGGCCCTACCGCTGCCCCAGCTGCCCCAAGGCCTTCAAGAACTCCTCCAGCCTGCGGCGCCACCGCCACACCCACACGGGGGAGCGCCCGCACACCTGCGACACCTGCGGGAAAGGTTTCGCCCAGGCCACCAACCTGCGGCAGCACCTGCGCGTGCACACGGGCGAGCGGCCGTACGCCTGCGGCACCTGCGGCAAGAGCTTCACGCACTCGTCCAACCTGCACCTGCACCGGCGCACGCACGGCCCCGCCCCGCAGTGCCCCGCCTGCGCCGCGCCCTCGGCCCCGCCCCGCCCCGCCCCGCCCGGCGCCGCCTCGCCCGAGCCGCTCTGGAGGCCGCCGGGACTCACCTGCGCGGAGCGGGAGGCGACGGCGCCGCCGGCCGCGCCCCCGGCCCCGCCCCACCGCTGCCTCACCTGCGGCAAGAGCTTCAAGAACGGCTCGGGGCTGGCGCGACACCTGCCCGGCCACGAGCGGCCCGGAGCGCTGCCCGCGGCGGGCGAGGCCGAGGCGCCGGCGCCGCCCGAGCGGCCGTACAGGTGCGGCGAGTGCGGCAAGGCCTTCAAGGGCTCCTCGGGGCTGCGCTACCACCTGCGCGACCACACGGGCGAGCGGCCCTACACCTGCGCCACCTGCGGCAAGAGCTTCAAGCGCTCCTCGCTGCTGCAGACTCACCTGCGCGTGCACACGGGGCTGCGCGCCTTCAGGTGCGCCCAGTGCGGCCTCACCTTCAAGTGGGCCTCTCACTACCAGTACCACCTGCGGCAGCACTCGGGGGAGCGGCCCTACTGCTGCCCCAGCTGCCCCAAGGCCTTCAAGAACTCCTCCAGCCTGCGGCGCCACCGCCACACCCACACGGGCGAGCGCCCGCACACCTGCGACACCTGCGGCAAGGGCTTCGCCCAGGCCACCAACCTGCGGCAGCACCTGCGGGTGCACACGGGCGAGCGGCCGTACGCCTGCGGCACCTGCGGCAAGAGCTTCACGCACTCGTCCAACCTGCACCTGCACCGGCGCACGCACTCGGCGGCGCGGCCCTTCCGCTGCCCCGCCTGCCCCAAGGCCTTCGTCATGGCCGCCTACCTGCAGAGACACCTGCGCACGCACGGCCCCGCCCCGCGCCGCGCACCCGGCGCTGCCGCTGCGCCCGGCGGTGCCACCACACCTGTGCCCGCCGGCGCTTACCTGGTGCTGCCCGGCCCCGGCGGTGCCGCCCCCCATAAGGTGCTGCTGGTGGCGGCCGCGCCCGGCCACGCCCGGCCGCACCTGGCGCAGGTGGGCAGGGGGCAGCGAGCCTGGCAGAGCGTCCTGCTCCTACCTGGGGCGGGCAGGGAGGGGGCTGAGGTGGCAGGGGTGACAGGGGTGACAGGGGTGACAGGTGTGACAGGGGTGACAGGTGTGACAGGGGTGACAAATGTGACAGGGGTGACAGGTGTAGGTGTGACAAGTGTGGCAGGTGTGACAGGTGTAGGTGTGACAGGTGTGGCAGCTGTGAGGGGTGTGGCAGGTGTGACAAGCGCCGGTGGGACAGGTGTGACAGGTATAGCAGGTGTCACAGGGGTCCCAGGTGTGGCAGGGGTGACAGGTGTGACAGGGGTGATGAGTGTGACAGGTGTGACAGGTGTAGGTATGACAGGTGTGACAGGTGTAGGTGTCACAGATGTGGCAGGTGTCACAGGGGTCCCAGGTGTGACAGGTGTAGGTGTGACAGGTGTAGGGGTCACAGGTGTCCCAGGTGTGGCAGGTATCACAGGGGTCACAGGTGTCCCAGGTGTCCCAGGTGTCCAGCTCCAGGTGCTGCCGGTGGCCCCAGAGGTCCCCAATATCCAGGTTCAGGGTGGGGAGGTGACAGGTGTGACGGGTGTGACAGGTGTGACAGGTGTGACAGGTGTGACAGGTGTGACAGGTGTAGGGGTGACAGGTGTGACTGGTCTGACAGGTCTGACAAGTGTCACCGGTGCCACAGGTGTAGGTGTGTCCAGTGGGACGAGTGTGACAGGTGTCACAGGTGTCACAGGTGTAGGTCTCACAGGTGTCACAGGTGTGACAGGTGTGACAAGCATAGGTGTGACAGGTGTGACAGGTGTAGGTCTCACAGGTCTCACAGGTCTCACAGGGCTGCAGCTCCAGGTGCTCCCAGTGCCCTCGGAAGTCACCAACGTCCAGCTCCAGGTGTTGCCACCACCACCTTCAGGTGGCACCAATGTCCAGCTCCAGGTGCTGCCGGCACCACCTGAGGTCACCAACCTCCAGCTCCAGGTGTTGCCACCACCCGCAGGTGGCACAGGTGTGCAGCTCCAGACAGGTGAGGTGGCCAATGTCCAGCTCCAGGTGTTGCCACCACCCGCAGGTGGCACAGGTGTGCAGCTCCAGACAGGTGAGGTGGCCAATGTCCAGCTCCAGGTGTTGCCACCACCCGCAGGTGGCACAGGTGTGCAGCTCCAGACAGGTGAGGTGGCCAATGTCCAGCTCCAGGTGTTGCCACCACCACCTGAAGTGACCAATGTCCAGCTCCAGCCAGGTAAGGTCACCAATGTCCAGCTCCAGGCCCTGCCGCTGACCTCAGGTGTCACCAACGTCCAGCTCCAGGCCACCGAGGTGACCAACGTCCAGCTGCAGGTGTTGCCAGACCCACCTGAGGTGACCAATGTCCAGCTGCAGGTGTTGCCAGACCCACCTGAGGTGACCAACGTCCAGCTGCAGGTGTTGCCAGACCCACCTGAGGTGACCAACGTCCAGCTGCAGGTGTTGCCAGAACCACCTGAGGTGACCAGTGTCCAGCTGCAGGGCCCCGAGCTGCCCAGTGTCCACCTGGAGACCTCAGAGGTGAGCAATGTCCACCTGGACAGTTCAGAACTGCCCAGTGTCCACCTGGACACCTCAGAGGTGACCCATGCCCACCTGGACACCTCAGAGGTGACCCATGCCCACCTGGACAGTTCAGAAGTGACCAATGTCCACCTGGAACCCACTGAGGTGCCCAGTGTCCACCTGGAGAGCTCAGAGCTGCCCGGTGTCCACCTGGACATATCAGAGGTGACCGATGCCCACCTGGACAGTTCAGAGGTGACCGATGTCCACCTGGAACCCACTGAGGTGCCCACTGCCCACCTGGAGAGCTCAGAGGTGACCAATGTTCACCTGGACACCTCAGAGGTGACCGATGTCCACCTGGAACCCACTGAGGTGCCCACTGCCCACCTGGAGACCAGTAACATGACTGATGTCCACCTGGAGAGCTCAGAACTGCCCAGTGTCCACCTGGACACCTCAGAGGTGACCCATGCCCACCTGGACAGTTCAGAGGTGCCTGATGTCCACCTGGAGAGCTCAGAGGTGACCGATGTCCACCTGGAACTCACTGAGGTGCCCAGTGTCCACCTGGACACCTCAGAGGTGACCGATGTCCACCTGGACAGTTCAGAGGTGACTGATGTCCACCTGGAGAGCTCAGAACTGCCCAGTGCCCACCTCGACACCTCAGAGGTGACCGATGTCCACCTGGAACCCACTGAGGTGCCCACTGCCCACCTGGAGACCAGTAACATGACTGATGTCCACCTGGAGAGCTCAGAACTGCCCAGTGTCCACCTGGACACCTCAGAGGTGACCAATGCCCACCTGGAGACCAGGGAGGAGGTGCCTGATGTCCACCTGGAGACCTCAGAACTGCCCGGTGTCCACCTGGACATATCAGAAGTGACCGATGTCCACCTGGAGACCAGTGAGATGACCGATGTCCACCTGGAACCTACAGAAGTGACTGATGTCCACCTGGAGACCACGGAGCTGACCGATGTCCACCTGGAGAGCTCAGAGCTGCCCAATGTCCACCTGGAGACCGCGGAGGTGTCCGATGTCCACCTGGAACCCACTGAGGTGACCAATGTCCACCTGGACATGTCAGAGGTTCCCAGTGTCCACCTGGAGAGCTCAGAGGTGACCGATGTCCACCTGGAGAGCTCAGGGGTGACTGATGTCCATCTGGAACCCACTGAGGTGACTGATGTCCACCTGGACATGTCAGAGGTGCCCAGTGTCCATCTGGAGACCTCAGAGGTGACCAATGTCCACCTGGACATGTCAGAGGTGCCCAGTGTCCATCTGGAGACCTCAGAGGTGACCAATGTCCACCTGGAACCCACTGAGGTGACCGATGTCCACCTGGACACCACGGAGGTGCCCAGTGCCCACCTGGAGAGCTCAGAAGTGCCCGGTGCCCACCTGGAGAGCTCAGAGGTGACCGATGTCCACCTGGAGACCACGGAGGAAGTGCCCAATGTCCACCTGGAAGTGCCCATTGCCCACCTGGAGACCGCTGAGCAGGTGCCCGGTGCCCACCTGGACAGGCCAAAGGTGCCCAGTGCCCACCTGGAGCCCACAGAGGTGCACCTGGAACCCCCCTAGGAGGTGCCCAGTGCCCACCTGGAGACCTTGGAGGTGCCCAGTGCCCACCTAGAACCTCCCTAGGAGGTGCCCAGTGCCCACCTGGAGACCTTGGAGGAGCCCAGTGCCCACCTGGACACACCTTGGAGGAGCCCAGTGCCCACCTGGACACACCTTGGAGGAGCCCAGTGCCCACCTGGAGACCTTGGAGGTGCCCAGTGCCCACCTGGAGACACCTTGGAGGTGCCCAGTGCCCACCTGGACACACCTTGGAGGAGCCCAGTGCCCACCTGGAGACCTTGGAGGTGCCCAGTGCCCACCTGGAGACACCTTGGAGGTGCCCAGTGCCCACCTGGACACACCTTGGAGGTGCCCAGTGCCCACCTGGAGACCACAGAGGTGCACCTGGAACCCCCCTAGGAGGTGCCCAGTGCCCACCTGGAGACCTTGGAGGTGCCCAGTGCCCACCTGGAGACATCAGAGGTGCGCAGTGCCCACCTGGACACACCTTGGAGGAGCCCAGTGCCCACCTTGGAGGTGCCCAGTGCCCACCTGGACACACCTTGGAGGAGCCCAGTGCCCACCTGGAGACATCAGAGGTGCCCAGTGCCCACGTGGACACACCTTGGAGGTGCCCAGTGCCCACCTGGAGGTGTCCAGTGCCCACCTGGAGACACCTTGGAGGTGCCCAATGCCCACCTGGACACGCCTTGGACGTGCCCAGTGCCCACCTGGAGACACCTTGGAGGTGCCCAGTGCCCACCTGGAGACATCAGAGGTGCCCAATGCCCACCTGGACACACCTTGGAGGAGCCCAGTGCCCACCTGGACACACCTTGGAGGTGCCCAGTGCCCACATGGACACACCTTGGAGGTGCCCAGTGCCCACCTGGAGACACCTTGGAGGTGCCCAGTGCCCACCTGGAGACATCAGAGGTGCCCAGTGCCCACCTTGGAGGTGCCCAGTGCCCACCTGGAGACACCTTGGAGGTGCCCAGTGCCCACCTGGAGACACCTTGGAGGTGCGCAGTGCCCACCTGGAGGTGCCCAGTGCCCACCTGGACACACCTTGGAGGTGCCCAGTGCCCATCTGGATGTTCCCGGTGCCTAACTGGACACACCTTGGAGATGACCTGGAGGTGCCTGATGCCCACCTGGACATGTCAGAGGTGCCCAGTGCCCACCTGGATGTACCTTGGAGATGCCCAATGTCCACCTGGAGACCACACAGGTGCCCAGTGCCCACCTGGACATGTCAGAGGTGCCCAGTACCCACCTGAATACCAAGCAGGTGCCCAGTGCCCACCTGGACATGTCAGAGGTGCCCAGTGCCCACCTGGAACCCCCCAGGTGCTCCTGGTCTGGGGGACCCCGTGCCCCGCCCCGTGCACACCTGTGCCCGCAGGTGAGGGGGGCCTGGGGGTACCTGAGGGTGCCAGGGGGGTACCTGAGGGGTACCTGAGCTCACCTGCCCAGGTGAGGGGTACCAGGGGGTACCTGAGGGGTACCTGAGCTCACCTGCCCAGGTGAGGGGTACCTGAGGGGTGCCAGGGGGTACCTGAGGGGTGCCAGGGGGTACCTGAGCTCCCCTGCCCAGGTGAGGCCGTTCCCGCGTTCCCCTCCCCCCCCCCCCCCCCGTGTCAATAAAGGCGCCCCTCCCCCCCCAGTGCTGTTTGTGCTTCCGGGAAGGGCGGGGCCAAGGGAGGGGGCGGGGCCAAGGGGCAATGGGAGGGGGCGGGGCCAAGGGAGGGGGCGGGGCCAAGGGGCAATGGGAGGGAGGGGCTAAGGGAGGGGCGGGGCCAAGGGAGGGGGCGGGGCCAAGGGGCAATGGGAGGGAGGGGCTAAGGAGAGGGGAGGGGCCAAAGGCGGGGTGGGGAGGGGCGGAGCCAAGAGGCAAAAAGTGGGAGGGGCCAATGGAAGGGGCGGGGCCAATGGGGGTTACTGGGAGTGAGGGCTGGGCAGTTTGATCTCCCAGTATGGACCAGTATGGCCCCAGTGCCTCCCAGTATGGCCCCCGTCCATCCCAGTATGGCCCCCGTCCATCCCAGTATGGCCCCAGTGCATCCCAGTACGGCCCCAGTCCATCCCAGTATGGCCCCAGTGCCTCCCAGTACGGCCCCAGTCCATCCCAGTACGGCGCCAGTGCATTCCAGTACGGCCCCAGTGCCTCCCAGTATGGCCCCAGTGCCTCCCAGTATGGCCCCAGTGCATCCCAGTATGGCCCCAGTATCCCCCAGTATGGCCCCAGTGCCTCCCAGTATGGCCCCAGTGCATCCCAGTATGGCCCCAGTCCATCCCAGTATGGCCCCAGTGCCTCCCAGTACGGCCCCACTGCCTCCCAGTAAGGCCCCAGTCCATCCCAGTAAGGCCCCAGTGCCTCCCAGTATGGCCCCAGTATCCCCCAGTATGGCCCCACTGCCTCCCAGTAAGGCCCCAGTCAATCCCAGTACGGCCCCAGTGCCTCCCAGTAAGGCCCCAGTGCGGCCCCAGTATCCCCCAGTATGGCCCCCGTCAATCCCAGTATGGCCCCAGTGCATCCCAGTAAGGCCCCAATATCCCCCAGTATGGCCCCAGTCCATCCCAGTATGGCCCCAGTCCATCCCAGTATGGCCCCAGTGCCTCCCAGTATGGCCCCAGTCCCTCCCAGTACGGCCCCAGTGCCTCCCAGTAAGGCCCCAGTCCATCCCAGTATGGCACCAGTCCATCCCAGTATGGCCCCAGTCCATCCCAGTACGGCCCCAGTGCCTCCCAGTAAGGCCCCAGTGCCTCCCAGTATGGCCCCAGTCCATCCCAGTATGGCCCCAGTATCCCCCAGTATGGCCCCAGTGCATCCCAGTACGGCCCCAGTGCCTCCCAGTATGGCCCCAGTGACTCCCAGTATGGCCCCAGTGCCTCCCAGTACGGCCCCAGTCCATCCCAGTATGGCCCCAGTATCCCCCAGTATGGCCCCAGTGCATCCCAGTACGGCCCCAGTGCCTCCCAGTATGGCCCCAGTGACTCCCAGTATGGCCCCAGTGCCTCCCAGTATGGTCCCAGTCCATCCCAGTACGGCCCCAGTGCCTCCCAGTATGGCCCCAGTGACTCCCAGTATGGCCCCCGTCCATCCCAGTATGGTCCCAGTCCATCCCAGTATGGCCCCAGTGCCTCCCAGTACGGCCCCAGTATCCCCCAGTATGGCCCCAGTCCATCCCAGTATGGCCCCAGTGACTCCCAGTATGGCCCCAGTCCATCCCAGTATGGCCCCAGTATCCCCCAGTATGGCCCCAGTGCCTCCCAGTATGGCCCCATTGCCTCCCAGCACGGCACCAGTCCATCCCAGTATGGCCCCAGTGGTTCCCAGTATGGCCCCAGTCCCTCCCAGTATGGCCCCAGTGACTCCCAGTCTATCCCAGTATCCCCAGTTCCCCTCCCAGTCCATCCCAGTCCATCCCAGTCCATCCCAGTCTATCCCAGTACCCCCAGTTCCCCTCCCAATATATCCCAGTATGGCCCCGTTCCCCTCCCAGTACATCCCAGTCCATCCCAGTCCATCCCAGTACCCCCAGTTCCCCTCCCAGTATATCCCAGTATGGCCCAGTATGGCCCCGTTCCCCTCCCAGTCCATCCCAGTCCGTCCCAGTACCCCCAGTTCCATTCCCAGTCCATCCCAGTCCATCCCAGTATCCCCAGTTCCATTCCCAGTATATCCCAGTATATCCCAGTCCATCCCAGTATGGCCCCGTTCCCCTCCCAGTCCATTCCAGTCCATCCCAGTATCCCCAGTTCCCCTCCCACCCCCCGACACCCCCTCGCCGCCAGGGGTCGCTCTCCCGGAAGTGGCCGCTCCGCCCGCTCCTCTCGCTGCTCCCGCACCGGAAGTGGCCGCTCCGGCCGCTCCAGCCGCTCCTCTATGGTTCGCCCCTCCCCTGGCGGCGACGCTGCCGCGTGACCGGAAGCGCGGTGACGTCATTGTTTGCGGAAGTGCCGCTGCGGAGCCGGGTGAGGGCCGGGGGCGCTCGGGGGACATTTGGGGACATTCGGGGACATTTGGGGACATTCGGGGACGTTTGGGGACGTTTGGGGACATTCGGGGACATTGGGGGAGGTTTTGGGACCTTTTTGAGGGCTCGGGGGCCGCTCTGAGGGGATCGGGACGGGCTCGGGTGGCCCTGAGGGGCGGGGGGGGTCGCGGGACCGGCCCGGTCACCTCCGTGTCACCGCGTGTCACCGCGTGTCACCGTGTGTCACCTCCTCATCTCTGTGTGTCACTTTTGTGTCCCCCTGTCCTCCTGTGCCACCTCCGTGTCCCCTCCCTGTGTCACCCTCCTGTCCCCTCCGTGTCGCTGCCCTGTCCCCTCCCCGGGGCGGTGTCACCTCCCCCTGTCCCCTCCCTGTCCCCTCCCTGTCCCCTCCCTGTCCCCTCCCTGTCCCCATCTCCCGGTGCCACCACAGCCCCGTGTCCCCCCGTGGCCGTGTCCCCAATGTCACACTGGTGTCCCATGGCTGTCCCCAGTGTCCCATGGCTGTCCCCAGTGTCACACAGGTGTCCCATGGCTGTCCCCAGTGTCCCATGGCTGTCCCCAATGTCACACAGGTGTCCCATGGCTGTCCCCAATGTCCCATGGCTGTCCCCAGTGTCCCATCAGTGTCCCCAGTGTCCTCAGTGTCCCATAGGTGTCCCCAGCATCTCATCAGTGTCCCCAATGTCCCATCAGTGTCCCATGGCTGTCCCCAGTGTCCCATGGCTGTCCCCAATGTCCCATCACTGTCCCCAAATCCCATCAGTGTCCCCAGTGTCCCATCAGTGTCCCCGATGTCCCATCAGTGTTCCCAGTGTCTCCTCAGTGTCCCTGTGTGTCCCTGTGTGTCACTGTGTGTCCCTGTGCTCACTGTCCCCAGTGTCCCCAGTGTCCCTGATGTCCCCAATGTCCCCAGGTCCCATGGAGCTGCTCTTTGGTCGCAGGAGGTCCCCGGAGGAGCTGCTCCGGCAGAACCAGCGCGCTCTGTCCCTGTCCCTGTGTGTCCCTGTGTGTCACTGTGTGTCACTGTCCCTGTCTGTCACTGTGTGTCACTGTGTGTCACTGATGTCCCTGTGTGTCCCCAATGTCCCCAGTGTCACTCTGTGTGTCCCCAGGTGTCCCATGGAGCTGCTGTTTGGTCGCAGACGTTCTCCTGAGGAGCTGCTCCGGCAGAACCAGCGCGCTCTGTCCCTGTCCCTGTGTGTCCCTGTGTGTCACTGCAGTCAGTGTCACTGATGTCACTGATGTCACTGATGTCACTGATGTCCCCAATGTCCCCAATGTCACTCTGTGTGTCCCCAGGTCCCATGGAGCTGCTGTTTGGTCGCAGGAGGTCTCCTGAGGAGCTGCTCCGGCAGAACCAGCGCGCTCTGTCACTGTCCCTGTGTGTCACTGCAGTCAGTGTCACTGATGTCCCCGTGTGTCACTGATGTCCCCAATGTCACTCTGTGTGTCCCCAGGTGTCCATGGAGCTGCTCTTTGGTCGCAGGAGGTCCCCGGAGGAGCTGCTCCGGCAGAACCAGCGCGCTCTGTCCCTGTCCTGTGTGTCCCTGTCCCTGTGTGTCACTGCAGTCAGTGTCACTGATGTCCCTGTGTGTCACTGATGTCTCTGATGTCACTGATGTCCCCAATGTCACTCTGTGTGTCCCCAGGTGTCCATGGAGCTGCTCTTTGGTCGCAGGAGGTCTCCTGAGGAGCTGCTCCGGCAGAACCAGCGCGCTCTGTCCCGGGCCGTGCGGGAGCTGGAGCGCGAGCGGCAGAAGCTCGAGGCGCAGGAGAAGAAAATCATCGTGGACATCAAGAAAATGGCCAAGCAGGGCCAGATGGTCAGAGGGGACACTGGGGACACCAGGGACACCGGGGACATTGGGGACATTGGGGACATTGGGGACATTGGGGACATTGGGGACAGATGGTCACAGGGGACACTGAGGACATTGGGGACACTGGGGACATTGGGGACATTGGGGACAGATGGTCACAGGGGACACTGAGGACATTGGGGACACTGAGGACATTGGGGACACTGGGGACATTGGGGACATTGGGGACAGATGGTCACAGGGGACACCGGGGACACTGGGGACACTGGGGACTGATGGTCAGATGGACACTGGGGACACTGGGGACATTGGGGACACTGGGGACATTGGGGACATTGGGGACACTGGGGACAGATGGTCATAGGGGACACTAGGGACACCGGGGACACTGGGGACAGATGGTCAGAGGGGACACTGGGGACAGATGGTCACAGGGGACACTGGGGACATTGGGGACACCGGGGACACTGGGGACAGATGGTCAGAGGGGACACTGGGGACACCAGGGGGGCATTGGGGACATTGGGGACAGATGGTCAGAGGGGACACTGGGGACACTGGGGACAGATGGTCAGAGGGGACACTGGGGACATTTGGGGACATTGCAACCATTGGGGGACACTGGGGACATTGGAGGGACAGAGGGGACAGATGGTCACTGGGGACACCAGGGGGGCATTGGGGACATTGGGGACAGATGGTCAGAGGGGACACTGGGGACATTTGGGGACATTGCAAACATTGGGGGACACTGGGGACACTGGGGACATTGGGGACATGGGGACACAGAGGGGACATTGGGGACAGATGGTCAGATGGACACTGGGGACACCAAAGGGGCATTGGGGACATTGGGGACAGATGGTCAGAGGGGACACTGGGGACATTTGGGGACATTGCAAACATTGGGGGACACTAGGGACATTGGGGACAGAGGGGACACTGGAGACACTGGGGACACTGGGGACAGATGGTCATAGGGGACACTGGGGACATTGGGGACATTGGAGGGACAGCAGGGACAGATGGTCACAGGGGATATTGGGGACACTGGGGACATTGAGAACAGATGGTGAGAGGAGACACTGGGGACATTTGGGGACATTTGGGGACATTGCAACCATTGGGGGACATTGGGGACGTTGGAGGGACAGTAGGGACAGATGGTCAGAGGGGACACTGGGGACAGAGGGGACATTGGGGACATTTGGGGACACTGGGGACACTGAGGGGACATTGGGAGGGCATGGCAGGGACAGGTGGTGAGAGGGGACAGAGAGGGGACAGTGGGATCGCTGGAACAGATGGCCAGTGGGGACATGGGGACACAGAGGGGACACAGAGGGGACACTGGGGACACGGCAGAGACATCAGGGCCACATGGTCAGAGGGGACAGAGGGGACATGGGGACAGAGGGGACACAGAGGGGTCAGGGGGACACGGAGAGGACAAGGGACACTGGGGGGGTCATGGCCTGCTGTCCCCTCCCTGTCCCCAGATGTCCCTGCTGTCCCCACGGTGTCCCCTGCCTGTCCCTGCTGTCTCTGTGGTGTCCCTTGTGCGTCCCCTCCTTGTCCCTGGCGATGTCCCCCCTGTCCCCCTCTGTCCCCATGTCCGTGTCCCTGTTGTCCCCTGATGCTGTCCCCGCTGTCCCTGACACTGTCCCCTGTCCCCTGTCCCCAGGACGCTGTCCTTGTGTCCGTGACACTGTCCCCTGTCCCTAATCCTGTCCCCGTCCCCAGGACGCTGTCCCCATGTCCCTGTCCCTGTCCCCATGTCCCTAACAGTGTCCCCTGTGTCCCTAAGAGTGTCCCATGTGTCCCTAACCCTGTCCCCTGTGTCCCTAACAGTGTCCCCTGTGTCCCTTTGGTGTCCCCAGGACAAGGGTGCTGGCCAAGGCCCCGGTGCACACGCAGCGCCACGAGCACAAGTTCATTGCCATGGCCCTGTGTCCCTGTGTCCCTAACCCTGCTATCCCCTGTGTCCCTGTGTCCCTGTCCCCATGTCCCTAACGGTGTCCCCATGTCGCTAACGGTGTCCCCTGTGTCCCTAACAGTGTCCCTTGGTGTCCCCAGGACGCGGTGCAGGTGCTGGCCATGGCCCCGGTGCGCACGCGGCGCTACGAGCGCAAATTCATTGCCATGTCCCTGTTTCCCTAACCCTGTCCCCATGTCCCTAACAGTGTCCCCGTGTCCCTAACCCTGTCCCCATGTCCCTGTGTCCCTAACAGTGTCCCCATGTCCCTAACAGTGTCCCTTGGTGTCCCCAGGACAAGGGTGCTGGCCAAGGCCCCGGGGCACATGCAGTGCTACGAGCACAAGTTCATCGCCATGGCCCTGTGTCCCTGTGTCCCTAATGGTGTCCCCTGTGTCCCTGTGTCCCTAACCCTGCTGTCCCCTGTGTCTCTGTGTCCCTAACCCTGTCCCCATGTGCCTAACCCTGTCCCCTGTATCCCTAACAGTGTCCCCTGTGTCCCTTTGGTGTCCCCAGGACGCGGTGCAGGTGCTGGCCAAGGCCCCGGTGCACACGCGGCACCACGAGCACAAGTTCATCGCTGTGTCCCTGTGTCCCTGTGTCCCTAATGGTGTCCCCTGTGTCCCTGTGTCCCTAACAGTGTCCCCTGTGTCCCTTTGGTGTCCCCAGGACGTGGTGCAGGTGCTGGCCATGGCCTGGTGTGCATGCGGCGCCACGAACACAAGTTCATCGCCATGGCCCTGTGTCCCTGTGTCCCTGTGTCCCTGTGTCCCTGTGTCCCTGTGTCCCTGTGTCCCTCTCCCTGTGTCCCGTGTGTCCCTAACAGTGTCCCCCGTGTCCCCGTGTCCCTAACAGTGTCCCCTGTGTCCCTTTGGTGTCCCTGTGTCCTCATGTCCCTAACAGTGTCCCCTGTGTCCCTTTGGTGTCCCTGTGTCCTCATGTCACTAACAGTGTCCCCATGTCCCTTTGGTGTCCCCAGGACAAGGGTGCTGGCCAAGGCCCCGGTGCACACGCAGCGCCACGAGCACAAGTTCATCGCCATGGCCCTGTCCCTACCCCAGTGTCCCCCGCTGTCCCCTGCTGTCCCCATGTTCGTGTCCCTGTCCCCTGCGTCCCTAACCCTGTCCCCATGTCCCTAACAGTGTCCCCTGTGTCCCTTTGGTGTCCCCAGGACAAGGGTGCTGGCCAAGGACCTGGTGCGCACGCAGCGCCACGAGCACAAGTTCATCGCCATGGCCCTGTGTCCCTGTTTCCCTGTCCCCATGTCCCTAACGGTGTCCCATGTGTCCCTAACCCTGCTGTCCCCTGTGTCTCTGTGTCCCTAACCCTGTCCCCATGTCCCTAACAGTGTCCCCTGTGTCCCTTTGGTGTCCCCAGGACGCGGTGCGGGTGCTGGCCAAGGCCCCGGTGCGCACGCGGCACCACGAGCACAAGTTCATCGCCATGGCCCTGTCCCTACCCCTGTGTCCCCTGCTGTCCCCTGCTGTCCCCATGTTCGTGTCCCTGTCCCCTGTGTCCCTGTCCCTGTCCCCATGTCCCTAACAGTGTCCCTGTGTCCCTTGGTGTCCCCAGGACGCGGTGCAGGTGCTGGCCAAGGCCCCGGTGCGCATGCGGCGCCACGAGCACAAGTTCATCACCATGGCCTTGTGTCCCCATGTCCCTGTGTCCCCATGTCCCTAACAGTGTCCCCATGTCCCTGTCCCTGTCCCCATGTCCCTAACAGTGTCCCCTGTGTCCCCTTGGTGTCCCCAGGACAAGGGTGCTGGCCAAGGCCCCGGTGCGC
This sequence comes from Calcarius lapponicus, assembly GCA_039654755.1. Lineage (NCBI taxonomy): Eukaryota > Metazoa > Chordata > Aves > Passeriformes > Fringillidae > Calcarius > Calcarius lapponicus. The sequence goes on from JBBFKN010000240.1 coordinate 48,981, forward strand.
ACGCGGCACCACGAGCACAAGTTCATCGCCATGGCCCTGTGTCCCTACCCCAGTGTCCCCCGCTGTCCCCTGCTGTCCCCATGTTTGTGTCCCTGTCCCCTGCGTCCCTAACCCTGTCCCCATGTCCCTAACAGTGTCCCTTGTGTCCCTAACCCTGCTGTCCCCTGTGTCCCTGTGTCCCTAACCCTGTCCCCATGTCCCTAACAGTGTCCCCATGTCCCTTGGTGTCCCCAGGACACGGTGCGGGTGCTGGCCAAGGCCCCGGTGCGCATGCGGCGCCACGAGCACAAGTTCATCCCTGTGTCCCTGTGTCCCTGTGTCCCTGTCCCCATGTCCCCTGTGTCCCTAATGGTGTCCCCTGTGTCCCCATGTCCCTAACAGTGTCCCTGTGTCCCTTGGTGTCCCCAGGACGCGGTGCGGGTGCTGGCCAAGGACCCGGTGCGCACGCGGCGCTACAAGCGCAAGTTCATCGCCATGGCCCTGTGTCCCTGTGTCCCTGTGTCCCTAACGGTGTCCCCTGTGTCCCCATGTCCCTCACGGTGTCCCCATGTCCCTAACAGTGTCCCCATGTCCCTAACAGTGTCCCTTGGTGTCCCCAGGACGTGGTGCAGGTGCTGGCCATGGCCTGGTGCACACACAGCGCCACGAGCACAAGTTCATTGCCCTGGCCCTGTCCCTACCCCAGTGTCCCCCGCTGTCCCCTGTTGTCCCCATGTTCGTGTCCCTGTCTCCTGTGTCCCTAACCCTGTCCCCATGTCCCTAATGGTGTCCCCATGTCCCTTGGTGTCCCCAGGACGCGGTGCGGGTGCTGGCCAAGGACCTGGTGCGCACGCAGCGCTACGAGCGCAAGTTCATCACCATGGCCCTGTGTCCCTGTCCCCATGTCCCTAACAGTGTCCCCTGTGTCCCTAACCCTGCTGTCCCCTGTGTCCTGTGTCCCTAACCCTGTCCCCATGTCCCTAACAGTGTCCCCTGTGTCCCCTTGGTGTCCCCAGGACGTGGTGCGGGTGCTGGCCAAGGACCTGGTGCGCACGCGGCGCCACGAGCGCAAGTTCATTGCTGTGTCCCTGTGTCCCTTGGTGTCCCCTGTGTCTCTGTGTCCTTAACCCTGTCCCCACGTCCCTAACAGTGTCCCCATGTCCCTAACCCTGTCCCCATGTCCCTTGGTGTCCCCAGGACGCGGTGCAGGTGCTGGCCAAGGACCTGGTGCGCACGCGGCGCTACGAGCACAAGTTCATCGCTGTGTCCCTGTGTCCCTGTGTCCCTGTGTCCCTAATGGTGTCCCCATGTCCCTAACAGTGTCCCCTGTGTCCCTTGGTGTCCCCAGGACGCGGTGCAGGTGCTGGCCATGGCCCCGGTGTGCACGCAGCGCCACAAGCTCAAGTTCATCACCATGGCCCTGTGTCCCTGTCCCTGTGTCCCTGTGTCCCCATGTCCCTAACCCTGTCCCCGTGTCCCTAACAGTGTCCCCATGTCCCTTGGTGTCCCCAGGACGCGGTGTGGGTGCTGGCGAAGGCGCCGGTGCGCACGCGGCGCTACGAGCACAAGTTCATCGCTGTGTCCCTGTGTCCCTGTGTCCCTAAGAGTGTCCCCTGTGTCTCTGTGTCCCTAACCCTGTCCCCATGTCCCTAACAGTGTCCCCTGTGTCCCTTTGGTGTCCCCAGGACAAGGGTGCTGGCCAAGGCCCCGGGGCACACGCAGCGCCACGAGCACAAGTTCATCGCTGTGTCCCTGTGTCCCTGTCCCCATGTCCCCTGTGTCCCTAACCCTGTCCCTGTGTCCCTAACAGTGTCCCCTGTGTCCCTAACCCTGCTGTCCCCTGTGTCCCTGTGTCTCTGTGTCCCTGTCCCCATGTCCCCTGTGTCCCTAACAGTGTCCCCATGTCCCTTGGTGTCCCCAGGACAAGGGTGCTGGCCAAGGCCCTGGGGCACACGCGGTGCTACGAGCACAAGTTCATTGTCCTGGCCCTGTCCCTACCCCAGTGTCCCCCGCTGTCCCCTGCTGTCCCCATGTTCGTGTCCCTGTCCCCTGTGTCCCTAACCCTGTCCCCATGTCCCTAACGGTGTCCCCATGTCACTAACAGTGTCCCTAACGGTGTCCCTTTGGTGTCCCCAGGACAAGGGTGCTGGCCATGGCCCCGGTGCGCACGCGGCGCCACGAGCACAAGTTCATTGCCGTGGCCCTGTGTCCCTGTGTCCCTGTCCCCATGTCCCCTGTGTCCCTAACCCTGTCCCCATGTCCCTAACGGTGTCCCTGTGTCCCTAACAGTGTCCCTGTGTCCCTGTCCCTGTCCTTGTCCCTAACAGTGTCCCCTGTGTCCCTTGGTGTCCCCAGGACGCGGTGCGGGTGCTGGCCAAGGCCCCGGTGTGCACGCGGCGCTACGAGCGCAAGTTCATCGCCATGGCCCTATGTCCCCAACCCTGTCCCCATGTCCCTAACAGTGTCCCATGTGTCCCTAACCCTGCTGTCCCCTGTGTCCCTGTGTCCCTAGCCCTGTCCCCGTGTCCCTAACGGTGTCCCCATGTCCCTTTGGTGTCCCCAGGACGCGGTGCAGGTGCTGGCCAAGGACCCAGTGCACACGCGGCACCACGAGCGCAAGTTCATCGCCATGGCCCTGTGTCCCTGTGTCCCTAACGGTGTCCCCTGTGTCCCTAACAGTGTCCCCTGTGTCCCTAACCCTGCTGTCCCCTGTCCTCTCTGTCCCTAACCCTGTCCCCATGTCCCCACAACGCGGTGCAGGTGCTGGCCAAGGCCCCGGTGCGCACGCGGCGCCACGAGCGCAAGTTCATCGCTGTGTCCCTGTGTCCCTGTCACTGTGTCCCCATGTCCCTAACCCTGTCCCCATGTCCCTAACGGTGTCCCCATGTCCCTAACAGTGTCCCTTGGTGTCCCCAGGACAAGGGTGCTGGCCAAGGACCTGGTGCGCACGCGGCGCTACGAGCGCAAGTTCATCGCTGTGTCCCTGTCCCTGTCCCTGTGTCCCTGTCCCCGTGTCCCCATGTCCCTAATGGTGTCCCCTGTGTCCCCATGTCCCTAACGGTGTCCCCATGTCCCTAACGGTGTCCCTTGGTGTCCCCAGGACGCGGTGCGGGTGCTGGCCAAGGACCTGGTGCACACGCGGCGCTACGAGCGCAAGTTCATCGCCATGGCCCTGTGTCCCTGTGTCCCTGTCCCCATGTCCCCTGTGTGTCTGTGTCCCTAACCCTGTCCCCATGTCCCTAACAGTGTCCCCATGTCCCTAACCCTGTCCCCATGTCCCTAACGGTGTCCCTTGGTGTCCCCAGGACGCAGTGCAGGTGCTGGCCAAGGACCTGGTGCGCATGTGGCACCACAAGCGCAAGTTCATCGCCATGGCCCTGTGTCCCTGTGTCCCCATGTCCCCTGTGTCCCCATGTCCCTAACGGTGTCCCCATGTCCCTAACGGTGTCCCCTGTGTCCCTTGGTGTCCCCAGGACGCGGTGCGGGTGCTGGCCATGGCCCCGGTGCGCACGCGGCGCCACGAGCGCAAGTTCATCGCCATGGCCCTGTGTCCCTGTGTCCCTGTCCACATGTCCCTAACGGTGTCCCATGTGTCCTTTGGTGTCCCCAGGACAAGGGTGCTGGCCAAGTCCCCAGTGTGCACGCGGCTCTACGAGCACAAGTTCATTGCCGTGTCCCCATGTCCCTAACCCCGTGTCCCTGTGTCCCTGTGTCCCTAATGGTGTCCCCTGTGTCCCCTGTGTCCCTAACAGTGTCCCCTGTGTCCCCATGTCCCTAACCCTGTCCCCATGTCCCTAACAGTGTCCCCATGTCCCTCTCCCTGTCCCTGTGTCCCTTGGTGTCCCCAGGACGCGGTGCAGGTGCTGGCCAGGGCCCTGGTGTGCACACGGAGCCACGAGCGCAAGTTCATCGCTGTGTCCCTGTGTCCCTGTCCCTGTCCGATGTCCCTAACAGTGTCCCCTGTGTCCCCATGTCCCTAACTGTGTCCCCATGTCTCTAACGGTGTCCCCATGTCCCTTGGTGTCCCCAGGACGCAGTGCAGGTGCTGGCCATGGCCCTGGTGCACACGCAGCGCTACGAGCACAAGTTCATCGCCATGGCCCTGTGTCCCCAACCCTGTCCCCGTGTCCCTAACCCTGATGTCCCCTGTGTCCCTGTGTCCCTAACCCTGTCCCCATGTCCCTGTCCCTGTCCCCATGTCCCTAACGGTGTCCCTTGGTGTCCCCAGGACGCGGTGCAGGTGCTGGCCATGGCCCCGGTGCGCACGCGGCGCTACGAGCGCAAGTTCATCGCTGTGTCCCTGTCCCTGTGTCCCTAACCCTGCTGTCCCTAACGGTGTCCCCTGTGTCCCTAACAGTGTCCCCCATGTCCCTTTGGTGTCCCCAGGACAAGGGTGCTGGCCATGGACCCGGTGCACACGCAGCGCTACGAGCACAAGTTCATCGCTGTGTCCCTGTCCCTAATGGTGTCCCCTGTGTGTCTGTGTCCCTGTCCCTGTCCCCATGTCCCTAACAGTGTCCCCTGGTGTCCCCAGGACGCGGTGCGGGTGCTGGCCATGGCCCTGGTGCGCACGCGGCGCTACGAGCGCAAGTTCATCGCTGTGTCCCTGTGTCCCTGTGTCCCTATCCCCATGTCCCCTGTGTCCCTAAGCCTGTCCTCATGTCCCTAACGGTGTCCCTTGGTGTCCCCAGGACGCGGTGCGGGTGCTGGCCAAGGACCTGGTGCGCACGCGGCGCTACGAGCGCAAGTTCATCGCCATGCGGGCCAACGTGCAGGGGGTGGCGCTGCGGGTGCAGACCCTGCGGTCACACAGCGCCATGGCCACCGCCATGAGGGGCGTGACACGGGCCATGGCCACCATGAACAGACAGGTGAGTGTCACCTGGGTGTCACCTGGGTGTCACTGTGTGTGTCACTGTGTGTCACTGTGTGTGTCACTGTGTGTCACTGTCACTGTGCTGCGGGTGCAGACCCTGCGGTCACACAGCGCCATGGCCACCGCCATGAGGGGGGTGACACGGGCCATGGCCACCATGAACAGACAGGTGAGTGTCACCTGGGTGTCACCCGGGTGTCACTGTGTGTGTCATTGTCACTGTGTGTCACTGTGTGTCACTGTGTGTGTCACTGTCACTGTGTGTGTCACTGTGTGTGTCACTGTGTGTGTCACTGTCACTGTGTGTCACTGTGTGTCACTGTCACTGTGTGTCACTGTCACTGTGCTGCGGGTGCAGACCCTGCGCTCACACAGCGCCATGGCCACCGCCATGAGGGGGGTGACACGGGCCATGGCCACCATGAACAGACAGGTCAGTGTCACCTCTGTGTCACCTGGGTGTCATTGTGTGTGTCACTGTGTGTCACTGTCACTGTGTGTCACTGTGTGTCACTGTCACTGTGCTGCGGGTGCAGACCCTGCGCTCACACAGCGCCATGGCCACCGCCATGAGAGGGGTGACACGGGCCATGGCCACCATGAACAGACAGGTGAGTGTCACCTGGGTGTCACCTGGGTGTCACTGTGTCACTGTGTGTCACTGTCACTGTGTGTCACTGTCACTGTGTGTGTCACTGTCACTGTGCTGCGGGTGCAGACCCTGCGGTCACACAGCGCCATGGCCACCGCCATGAGAGGGGTGACACGGGCCATGGCCACCATGAACAGACAGGTGAGTGTCACCGTGTGTCACCTGGGTGTCACTGTGTCACTGTGTCACTGTGTGTCACTGTCACTGTGCTGCGGGTGCAGACCCTGCGGTCACACAGCGCCATGGCCACCGCCATGAGAGGGGTCACCAGGGCCATGGCCACCATGAACAGACAGGTGAGTGTCACCTCTGTGTCACCTCTGTGTCATTGTGTGTGTCACTGTCACTGTGTGTGTGTCACTGTGTGTCACTGTGTGTCACTGTGTGTCACTGTCACTGTGCTGCGGGTGCAGACCCTGCGCTCGCACAGCGCCATGGCCACCGCCATGAGGGGGGTGACACGGGCCATGGCCACCATGAACCGACAGGTGAGTGTCACCGTGTGTCACCTGGGTGTCACTGTGTCACTGTGTCACTGTGTGTCACTGTCACTGCTGCGGGTGCAGACCCTGCGGTCACACAGCGCCATGGCCACCGCCATGAGAGGGGTCACCAGGGCCATGGCCACCATGAACAGACAGGTGAGTGTCACCGTGTGTCACCTGGGTGTCACTGTGTGTGTCATTGTCACTGTGTGTCACTGTGTGTCACTGTGTGTCACTGTCACTGTGTGTGTGTCACTGTCACTGTGTGTGTCACTGTGTGTGTCACTGTCACTGTGTGTCACTGTGTGTCACTGTGTGTCACTGTCACTGTGTGTGTCACTGTCACTGTGTGTGTCACTGTCACTGTGCTGCGGGTGCAGACCCTGCGGTCACACAGCGCCATGGCCACCGCCATGAGAGGGGTGACACGGGCCATGGCCACCATGAACAGACAGGTGAGTGTCACCTCTGTGTCACCTGGGTGTCATTGTGTGTCACTGTGTGTCACTGTGTGTGTCACTGTGTGTCACTGTGCTGCGGGTGCAGACCCTGCGGTCACACAGCGCCATGGCCACCGCCATGAGGGGGGTGACACGGGCCATGGCCACCATGAACCGACAGGTGAGTGTCACCTGGGTGTCACTGTGTCACTGTGTGTGTCACTGTCATTGTGTGTGTCACTGTGTGTCACTGTCACTGTGTGTCACTGTGTGTCACTGTCACTGTGCTGCGGGTGCAGACCCTGCGGTCACACAGCGCCATGGCCACCGCCATGAGGGGGGTGACACGGGCCATGGCCACCATGAACCGACAGGTGAGTGTCACCGTGTGTCACCTGGGTGTCATTGTGTGTGTCACTGTGTGTCACTGTGTGTCACTGTCACTGTGTGTGTCACTGTCACTGTGTGTCACTGTGTGTGTCCCTGTGTGTCACTGTGTGTGTCACTGTGTGTGTCACTGTGTGTCACTGTGTGTGTCCCTGTGTGTCACTGTGTGTCACTGTGTGTGTCACTGTGTGTGTCACTGTGTGTGTGTCCCTGTGTGTCACTGTGTGTCACTGTGTGTGTCACTGTGTGTGTCACTGTGTGTCACTGTGTGTGTGTCACTGTGTGTCATTGTGTGTGTCACTGTGTGTGTCACTGTGTGTGTGTCACTGTGTGTCACTGTGTCACTGTGTGTGTCACTGTGTGTGTCACTGTGTGTCACTGTGTGTGTCACTGTGTGTCACTGTGTGTCACTGTGTGTCACTGTGTGTCACTGTGTCACTGTGTGTGTCACTGTCCCTGTGTGTCACTGTGTGTCACTGTGTGTGTCACTGTGTGTCACTGTGTGTCACTGTGTGTCACTGTGTGTCACTGTGTCACTGTGTGTGTCACTGTGTGTGTCACTGTGTGTCACTGTGTGTCACTGTGTGTCACTGTGTGTCACTGTGTGTCACTGTGTGTGTGTCACTGTGTGTCACTGTCACTGTGTGTCACTGTGTGTGTCACTGTGTGTCACTGTGTGTGTCACTGTGTGTCACTGTGTGTCACTGTGTGTGTCACTGTGTGTCACTGTGTGTGTGTCACTGTGTGTGTGTCACTGTGTGTGTCACTGTGTGTGTCACTGTGTGTGTCACTATGTGTCACTGTGTGTCACTGTGTGTGTCACTGTGTGTGTCACTGTGTGTGTCACTGTGTGTGTGTCACTGTGTGTCACTGTCACTGTGTGTGTCACTGTGTGTCACTGTGTGTGTGTCACTGTGTGTCACTGTGTGTGTCACTGTGTGTCACTGTCACTGTGTGTGTCCCTGTGTGTCACCGTGTCCCCTGGGGTATCACCTGTGTCACCACAGTCACTCAGCTCACGGTGACAGCCCTGTCGCAGTTGGTGGCACCGCCGTCACCTGGTCCCCACTGCCACCCTGCTGTCCCTGGGCTCCCCCTGTTGTCCCCTGGGTGTCCCCTCCCTATCTCCATTGTCCCCATCATTGTCCCCTCGTTGTTCCCACTGTCCTTTGTGTGTCCCCAGTGTCCCCAATGTGTCCCCAATGTCCCCAGTGTCCCCACAATGTCCCCAATGTCCCCAATCCCCACAATGTCCCCAATCCCCACAATGTCCCCAATGTCCCCAATGTCCCCAGTGTCCCCTGCTGTCCTCATTGTCCCCAATGTCCCCATTGTCCCCAATGTCCCCAGTGTCCCCAATGTTCCTCAATGTCCCCAATGTCCCCAATGTCCCCAATGTCCCTAATCCCCACAGTGTCCCCAATGTCCTCCAGTGTCCCCAATGTCCCCAATGTCCCCAATGTCCCCACTGTCCCCATTGTCCCCAATGTCCCCAATGTCCCCAATGTCCCCAATGTCCCTAATCCCCACAGTGTCCCCAATGTCCTCCAGTGTCCCCAATGTCCCCAATGTCCCCAATGTCCCCACTGTCCCCATTGTCCCCAATGTCCCCAATGTCCCCAATCCCCACAATGTCCCCAATGTCCCCAGTGTCCCCAATGTCCCCAATGTCCCCAGTGTCCCCCCAGTGTCCCCAGTGTCCCCAATGTCCCCAATGTGTCCCCAGCTGAAGCTGCCGCAGATCCAGCGCATCCTGCAGGAGTTCCAGAAGCGCTCGGGGCTGGATGTGTCCCATTGTCCCCATTGTCCCCAATGTCCCCAATGTCCCCAATGTCCCCATTGTCCCCAATGTCCCCAATGTCCCCAGTGTCCCCATTGTCCCCTATGTCCCCAATCCCCACAATGTCCCCAATGTCCCCAATGTCCCCGCTGTCCCCAGCTGAAGCTGCCGCAGATCCAGCGCATCCTGCAGGAGTTCCAGAAGCAGTCGGAGCTGATGGACATGAAGGAGGAGCTGATGAACGACGCCATCGACGACGCCCTGGGGGACGAGGACGACGAGGACGAGAGGTGGGGACACCTGGGGACATTGGGGACACTGGGGACAGCTGGGGACATTGGGGACACCTGGGGACAGCTGGGGACATTGGGGACACACCTGGGGACACACCTGGGGACAGCTGAGATACACCTGGAGACAGCTGGGGACAGCTGGGGACAGCTGGGGACACCTGGAGACAGCTGGGGACACCTGGAGACAGCTGGGGACAGCTGGGGACACCTGGGGACACCTGGGGACAGCTGGGGACAGCTGGGGACACCTGGGGACACCTGGGGACACCTGGGGACAGCTGGGACAGCTGGGGACAGCTGGGGACAGCTGGGGATACCTGGGGACACCTGGGGACAGCTGGGGACACCTGGGACAGCTGGGGACACCTGGGGACACCTGGGGACACCTGGGGACACCTGGGGACAGCTGGGGACACCTGGGGACATTGGGGACAGCTGGGGATACACCTGGGGACAGCTGGGGACACCTGGGGACAGCTGGGGATACACCTGGGGACAGCTGGGGACACCTGGGGACAGCTGGGGATACACCTGGGGACAGCTGGGGACACCTGGGGACAGCTGGGGACACACTGGGGACACTGGGGACAGCTGGGGACAGCTGGGGACAGCTGGGGACACCTGGGGACACACCTGGGGACAGCTGGGGACACTGAGGGGACACCCGGGGACACCTGGGTACAGCTGGGGACAGGGAGGGGACCCAGGGATGGAGCGGGCGGGTCCCCGTGTGTCCTGGTGTCCCCTCCCAGTCCATCCCAGTCCCTCCCAGTCCCTCCCAGTCCCTCCCAGTCCATCCCAGTCCCTCCCAGTCCCTCCCAGTCCATCCCAGTCCATCCCAGTCCCTCCCAGTTCATCCCAGTCCATCCCAGTCCCTCCCAGTCCATCCCAGTATATCCCAGTTCCCTCCCAGTCCATCCCAGTCCCTCCCAGTTCATCCCAGTCCATCCCAGTCCCTCCCAGTCCCTCCCAGTCCCTCCCAGTTCCTCCCAGTCCCTCCCAGTCCCTCCCAGTCCCTCCCAGTCCCTCCCAGTCCCTCCCAGTCCATCCCAGTTCCTCCCAGTCCCTCCCAGTCCCTCCCAGTCCATCCCAGTCCCTCCCAGTCCATCCCAGTCCATCCCAGTTTATCCCAGTTTCTCTCCCCAGTGACGCTGTGGTGTCCCAGGTCCTGGACGAGCTGGGGCTGAACCTGACCGAGGAGCTGAGCAGTGAGTGGGGGTCGGGATCGGGATTTGGGATTTTGGGATTTTGGGATTTGGGGGATTTGGGGATTGGGGGATTTGGGATTTGGGATTTTGGCGGATTTTGGGTTTTTGGGATTTTGGGATTTTGGGATTTTGGGGATTTGGGATTCTGGGATTTTGGGATTTTGGGATTCTGGGATTTTGGGATTCTGGGGATTTGGGGGGTTTGGGGATTTGGGGATTCGGGATTTTGGGATTTTGGGATTTTGGGAGGGAAATCTGGGGAGATTTTGGGGGGTGGGTTGGGGTATTTGAGGGATTTTTTGACGGAATTTGCGGGGATTTTGGGATTCTGGGATTTTGGGATTCTGGGATTTTGGGATTTTGGGATTTGGGGATTTTGGGATTTTGGGAGGGAAATCTGGGGAGATTTTTGGGGGGTTTGGGGGGATTTGAGGGATTTTTTGAGGGAATTTGGGGGATTTGGGGTATTTGGGGATTTGGGGTATTTGGGGATTTGGGGATTCTGGGATTTTGGGATTCTGGGATTCTGGGATTTTGGGATTTTGGGATTTGGGGATTTGGGGATTTGGGGATTTGGGGGATTTGGGGATTTGGTATTGGGGATTTTGGGGATTTGGTATTGGGGATTTTGGGGATTTGGGGATTCTGGGATTTGGGGATTCTGGGATTCTGGGATTTTGAGATTTGGGGATTCTGGGATTCTGGGATTTGGGGGATTTTGGGATTTTGGGATTTTGGGATTTTGGGAGGGAAATCTGGGGAGATTTTCGGGGGGTTTTGGGTTATTTGAGGGATTTTTTGAGGGATTTTGGGGGATTTGGGGATTTTGGGATTCTGGGATTCTGGGATTTTGGGATTTTGGGGATTTGGGATTTTGGGGATTTGGGGGATTGGGGGATTGGGGGATTGGGGATTTGTGATTTTGGGATTCTGGGATTTTGGACTTTGGGGGGAAATCTGGGGAGATTTTGGGGGGGTTTTGGGGGATTTGAGGGATTTTTTGAGGGAATTTGGGGGGATTTGGGGATTTGGGGGATTTGGGGGATTTGGGATTTGGGGGATTTGGGGGATTTTGGGATTGGGGGATTTTGGGGGATTTTGGGGGATTTGGGGATTCTGGGATTTGAGGGATTTGGGGATTTTGGGATATTGGGATTCTGGGATTTGGGGATTCTGGGATTTTGGGATTTTGGGATTCTGGGATTTTGGGATTTGGGGATTTGGGGATTTTGGGATTTTGGGATTTTGGGATTTTGGGATTTTGGGATTTTGGGAGGGAAATCTGGGGAGATTTTTGGGGGGATTTGGGGGATTTGGGGATTTGGGGGTTTGGGGATTTGGGGGTTTGGGGGATTTGGGATTTGGGGGATTTGGAGGATTTTGGGGATTTGGGGATTTGGGATTCAGGATTGGGGATTGGGGATTTGGGGGATTTGGGGGATTTGGGATTTGGGGGATTTGGGGGATTTGGAGATTTGGGGATTTGGGATTTGGGGATTTGGGGGATTTGGGGATTTTGGGAGGGAAATCTGGGGAGATTTTGGGGGGGGTTGGGGGATTTGAGGGATTTTTTGAGGGAATTTGGGGATTTGGGGATTTGGGGATTTGGGGATTTGGGGGATTTGGGGGATTTGGGATTTGGGGTTTTGGGGGATTTGGGGATTTGGGATTTGGGGATTTGGGGGATTTGGGGATTTGGGGATTTGGGGGATTTGGGGGATTTGGGGATTTGGGGGATTTGGGGGATTTGGGGATTTGGGGATTTGGGGATTTGGGGATTTTTGGTCAATCCAGTTGGGATTCTTTTGGGATTTTTGGTCAATCCAGTTGGGATTTTTTGGGGATTTTTGGTCAATCCAGTTGGGATTTTTTGGGGTTTATCTGGTTGGGATTTGGGTCAATCCATTTGGGATTTTTTTGGGGATTTTTGGTCAATCCAGTTGGGATTTTTTGGGATTTTGGGTCAATCCAGTTGGGATTTTTTGGGGGAATTTTGCTGGGCCCCTCCCCTGACTGTCCATCCATCCGTCTGTCCGTCCGTCTGTCCAGCCCTGCCGGCCCCGGGGGGCTCCCTGGCAGCGGGGGAGGGGCGCGGGGGCGCCGAGGCGGCCGCGGCCGCTTTGGCCGACGCCGACGCCGACCTGGAGGAGAGGCTGAAGAACCTGAGGAGGGACTGAGCCCACGGCGCTGCCGGGACTTTCTGGAACCTTCTGGAACCTTCTGGGACCTTCTGGGATCTTCTGGGATCTTCTGGGATTTTTTTGGGATTTTTTGGGATTTTTTTGGGATTTTTTTGGGATTTTTTTCTGATTTTTTTGGGATTTTTTTCTGATTTTTTTCCGATTTTTTGGGGATTTTTTTCCGATTTTTTTTGGGATTTTTGGCGTCCCAGAGGGGGATTTTTCCCCTTTATTCCGATTTTTTTGGGGAATTTTCTGGTCTCCAACACCCCTGGGAGCCCCCAAAGTCTGACCCCTTTTATTTAGAATATTTGCCCAATTTTGGGGATTTTTTGGGGATTTTTCCCCAATTTTTGGGATTTTTCCGATTTTTTGGGGGGGATTTTTTTCCCAATTTTTTGGCAATTTTTGGCGTCCCAGAGAGGGGATTTTTCCCCTTTATTCCGATTTTTTTTGGGAATTTTCTGGTCTCCAACACCCCTGGGAACCCCCAAAGTCTGACCCCTTTGATTTGGGATTTTTTGGGATTTTTCCCCAATTTTTGGGATTTTTTTGGGATTTTTTTGGGATTTTTTTGGGATTTTTTTGGGATTTTTTTCTGATTTTTGCCTGTCCCAGAGAGGGGATTTTGCCCCTTTATTCCAATTTTTTTTGGGAATTTTCCGGTCTCCAGCACCCCTGGGAGCCCCCAAATTCTGACCCCTTTTATTTAGGATTTTTCCCCAATTTTTGGGATTTTTTTCTGATTTTTTGGGGATTTTTTTCTGATTTTTTTGGGGATTTTTGGCGTCCCAGAGGGGGGATTTTTCCCCTTTATTCCGATTTTTTTGGGGAATTTTCTGGTCTCCAACACCCCTGGGAGCCCCCAAATTCTCACCCCTTTTATTTGGGATTTTTGCCCAATTTTTGGGATTTTTTTCTGATTTTTTTTGGATTTTTTCCAATTTTTTTCTGATTTTTGGCGTCCCAGAGAGGGGATTTTTCCCCTTTATTCCGATTTTTTGGGGGGAATTTTCTGGTCTCCAGCACCCCTGGGAGCCCCCAAATTCTGACCCTTTTTATTTGGGATTTTTTGGGATTTTTCCCCAATTTTTGGGATTTTTTTCCGATTTTTGGGGGATTTTTTTCTCATTTTTTCGCGATTTTCGGCTGTCTCAGAGAGGGGATTTTTCCCCTTTATTCCGATTTTTTTTGGGAATTTTCTGGTCTCCAACACCCCTGGGAACCCCCAAATTGTGACCCCTTTTATTTCAGATTTTTCCCCAAATTTTGGGATTTTCCCCCATTTTTTTCTGATTTTTTGGGGATTTTTTTGGGGATTTTTTCCCAATTTTTTCGCAATTTTTGCCTGTCCCAGAGGGGGGATTTTTCCCCTTTATTCCGATTTTTTTTGGGGAATTTTCTGGTCTCCAACACCCCTGGGAGCCCCCAAATTCTGACCCCTTTTATTTGGGATTTTTTGGGATTTTTCCCCAATTTTTGGGATTTTTTTCCCAATTTTTTTCCGATTTTTTTCCGATTTTTTCTCATTTTTTCGCGATTTTCGGCCGTCCCAGAGGGGGGATTTTTCCCCTTTATTCCGATTTTTTTGGGAATTTTCTGGCCTCCAACACCCCTGGGAACCCCCAAATTCTGACCCCGTTATTTGGGATTTTTTGGGATTTTTCCCCAATTTTGGGGATTTTTTTCTGATTTTTTGGGATTTTCCCCCATTTTTTTCTGACTTTTTGGGATTTTTTTGGGGGATTTTTTCTCATTTTTTCGCGATTTTTGGTCGTCCCAGAGGGGGGATTTTTCCCCTTTATTCCGATTTTTTGGGGGAATTTTCTGGTCTCCAACACCCCTGGGAGCCCCCAAATTCTGACCCCTTTTATTTGGGATTTTTCCCAAATTTTGGGATTTTCCCCCATTTTTTTCTGATTTTTTGGGATTTTTTTGGGGATTTTTTTGGGGATTTTTTTCCGATTTTTTGGGGGATTTTTGCCTGTCCCAGAGAGGGGATTTTTTCCCCTTTATTCCGATTTTTTTGGGGAATTTTCTGGTCTCCAACACCCCTGGGAACCCCCAAATTCTGACCCCTTTTATTTGGGATTTTTCCCCAATTTTTGGGGTAAAAATCCCCAATTTTTTTGGGTAAAAAATCCCAATTTTTGGGTAAAAAAATTCCCAATTTTTGGGGTAAAAATCCCAATTTTTGTGTAAAAAATCCCCATTTTTGGGTCAATTCCCCTTTTTTTGGCTCTTCCCCCCTTTTTGGGACACTGGCACTACTTTGGGGTAAAAATCCCAATTTTGGGGTAAAAATCCCAATTTTTGGGGTAAAAATCCCCAAATTTGGGGTCAATTCCCCAATTTTGGGGTTAAAATCCCAATTTTTGGGGTCAATTCCCCATTTATGGGGTAAAAATCCCAATTTTTGGGGTCAATTCCCCAATTTTGGGTAAAAATCCCAATTTTTGGGTAAAAAAATCCCAATTTTTGTGGTTTTCCCCCCAATTTTTGAGGTAAAAATCCCAATTTTTTGGGTAAAAAATCCCAATTTTGGGGTAAAAAAATCCCAATTTTTGGGGTCAATTCCCCATTTTTGGGGTTCCCCCCCT
>JBBFKN010000241.1:0-63513 GCA_039654755.1 Calcarius lapponicus
AAAATTAACCTGGGACGCAAAATACCTGGCGGTGGACCCCAAAATCACCTGAGGGACCCCAAAATTCACCTGGGGGACCCCAAAAATCTCACCTGGGACCCCAAAAACATCTGGGGGGAACCCAAAATTCACCTGGGACCCCAAAATTCACCTGAGGGACCCCAAAATTCCTCACCTGGGAACCCAAAATTCACCTGGGACCCCAAAATCATCTGGGGAACCCAAAATTCACCTGAGAACCCCAAAATCCCCTGGGACCACAAAATCCTCACCTGGGGGGACCCCAAAATTCAACCTGGGGGCCCAAAAATCCACCTGGGGATCCCAAACTCACCTGGAGGAACCCAAAATCCTCACCTGGGACCCCAAACTCACCTGAGAGACCCCAAACCTCACCTGAGTGTGGGCACAGGTGCCCATGTGCCCAGGGAGGTTCTCGATGGCCACACCTGTGCCCCGCCCTGGCTCACCTGAGGGACCCCAAAACTCACCTGGGGCACCCCAAATCTCACCTGGGAACCCCAAACCTCACCTGGGGCACCCCAAACCTCACCTGTGTCTCACCTGTGCCCATACAGGTGGGTGGGTGCTGGAGGGGGCACACCTGTGCCCGGCCCCGGCTCACCTGTGTGACCCCAAAATCTCACCTGGGGGACCCAAAGTCACCTGGGCACCCCAAATCCCACCTGTGTGGACCTCAAAGTCACCTGGGCACCCCAAACCTCACCTGGGGGGACCCCAAACCTCACCTGGGCACCTCAAACTCACCTGTACCACCCCAGATCTCACCTGGGCACCCCAAATCTCACCTGTGTGTCTCTCTCAGGTGGGTGGGTGCTGGAGGGGCACACCTGTGCCCTGCCCTGGCTCACCTGAGGGACCCCAAATTTCACCTGAGGGACCCCAAATCTCACCTGTATCACCCCAAATCTCACCTGTGCCCTGCCCTGGTGCACCTGGGGACCCCAAACCTCACCTGTGTCTCACCTGTGCCCGTACAGGTGCGTGGGTGCTGGAGGGGCACACCTGTGTGACCCCAGATCTCACCTGTGTGTCTCTCTCAGGTGGGTGGGTGCTCGAAGGTCACACCTGTGCCCCGCCCTGGCTCACCTGTGTGTCTCTCTCAGGTGGGGTGGGTGCTGGATGGGCACACCTGTGCCCCGCCCTGGCACACCCTGGGCACCCCAAATCTCACCTGAGGGACCCCAAACTCACCTGGGGGACCCCAAATCTCACCTGGGCACCCCAAACCTCACCTGTGTGACCCCAAACTCACCTGTGCCCATACAGGTGGGGTGGGTGCTGGAGGGGCACACCTGTGCCCCGCCCTGGCGCACCTGAGGGACCCCAGACCTCACCTGTGTGACCCCAAATCTCACCTGGGCAACCCCAAACTCTCACCTGGGTACCCTAAACCTCACCTCAGGGACCCAAATCTCACCTGGGACCCCAAAATTCACCTGAGAGACCCCAAACTCACCTGTGCCCGACAGGTGGGTGGGGTGCTCGACGGGGCACACCTGTGCCAAGCCCTGGCGCACCTGGGCACCTCAAACTCCACCTGGGTGACCCCAAACTCACCTGGGGGACCCCAAAACTCACCAGGGGGACCCCAGATCTCACCTGGGTGTGGCACAGGTGCCCATGTGCCCCAGGGAGGTTCTTGAGGGTCACACCTGTGCCCCGCCCTGGCTCACCTGTGTCTCACCTGTGCCCGTACAGGTGGGTGGGGTGCTGGAGGGGCACACCTGTGCCCTGCCCTGGCTCACCTGGGCACCCCAAATCTCACCTGTGCCCCGCCCTGGCTCACCTGTGTCTCACCTGTGCCCGTACAGGTGGGGTGGGTGCTGGAGGGGCACACCTGTGCCCCGCCCTGCACATCTGGGCACCTCAAACTCACCTGGGGGACCCCAAATCTCACCTGAGGGACCCCAGATCTCACCTGGGTGTGGCACAGGGTGCCCATGTGCCCAGGGAGGTTCTCAATGGTCACACCTGTGCCCCGCCCTGGCTCACCTGGGTGACCCCCAAACCTCACCTGGGCACCCCAAATCTCACCTCTGTCTCACCTGTGCCCGTACAGGTGGGGTGGGTGCTGGAGGGGCACACCTGTGCCCCGCCCTGGCTCACCTGGGCACCTCAAACTCACCTGAGGGACCCCAAACCTCACCTGGGCACCTCAAACCCTCACCTGTGTCTCACCTGTGCCCATTACAGGTGGGTGGGGTGCTGGACGGGCACACCTGTGCCCCGCCCTGGCACACCTGGGCACCCCAAATCTCACCTGTACCACCCCAGATCTCACCTGGGGGACCCCAAACTCACTGTGTCTCTCTCAGGTGGGGTGGGTGCTCGACGGGCACACCTGTGCCCCCGCCCTGGCTCACCTGGGCACCTCAAACTCACCTGTGTGACCCCAAATCTCACCTGAGGGACCCCAAATCTCACCTGGGGCACCCCAAACCTCACCTGTGTGACCCCAGATCCCACCTGTGTGTCTCTCTCAGGTGGGTGGGTGCTGGAGGGCCACACCTGTGCCCCGCCCTGGCTCACCTGGGCACCCCAATCTCACCTGGGCACCTCAATCTCACCTGAGGGACCCCAAACCTCACCTGGGCACCCGCCCAAATCTCACCTGGGCACCCCAAACTTCACCTGTGTGTCTCTCTCAGGTGGGGTGGGTGCTGGAGGGGCACACCTGTGCCCCGCCCTGGCACACCTGGGCACCTCAAACTCACCTTGAGGGACCCCAGATCTCACCTGTGTCTCAACCTGTGCCCGTACAGGGTGGGTGGGTGCTGGAGGGGCACACCTGTGCCCGCCCTGGCACACCTGGCACCCAAACTCACCTGTGTCTCTCTCAGGTGGGTGGGTGCTCGAAGGTCACACCTGTGCCCCGCCCTGGCTCACCTGTGTCTCACCTGTGTCTCTCTCAGGTGGGTGGGTGCTGGAGGGCCACACCTGTGCCCCGCCCTGGCTCACCTGTGTCTCACCTGTGCCCGTACAGGTGGGTGGGGTGCTGGATGGGCACACCTGTGCCCCGCCCTGGCAGGCCGCGCTGTTCCGGGGCCGGCGCTCGTCTGCGGGGGGACCCTGGTGGCGCCCAGGTGGGGTCCTGACGGCGGCGCACTGCACGCCCCCCGGGTACGGACAGGTAACGCACCTGGGCACACCTGGGCACACCTGGGCACAGCTGGGCACACCTGGGTATGGGTACAGACACAGCTGGGTGGGCACTGCCACGCCCCCCGGGTACGGACAGGTAACGCACCTGGGATACACCTGGGCACACCCTGGGCACACCTGGGTATGGGTACAGACACACCTGGGTGGGCACTGCCCCGCCCGCGGGTACGGACAGGTAACCACACCTGGGCACACCTGGGCATGGGGAACACACCTGGGATACACCTGGGCACACCTGGGCACACCTGGGCATGGGGTTGCAGACACCAGCTGGGTGGGCACTGCCACGCCCCCCGGGGTACAGACAGGTAACGCACCTGGGATACACCTGGGTATGGGTACAGACACACCTGGCATGGGCACAGACACACCTGGGCACACCTGGGATACACCTGGGTATGGGTACAGACACACCTGGGCACACCTGGGCAACACCTGGGCACACCTGGGTATGGGGGAACACACCTGGGCACACCTGGGTACACCTGGGCACACCTGGGCACACCTGGGTATGGGTACAGACACACCTGGGCACACCTGGGCACACCTGGGCATAGGGAACACACACCTGGGCACACCTGGGTAGGGTACAGACACCTGGGCACACCTGGGTATGGGTTACAGACACCTGGGCACACCTGGGACAGGTACAGACACACCTGGGTGGGTCCTGAGGGCAGCGCACTGCCACGCCCCCCGGGTACGGACAGGTAACGCACCTGGGCACACCTGGGTGTGGCACAGACACACCTGGGCACACCTGGGGCACACCTGGGATACACCTGGGATACATCCTGGGTATGGGGAGCACCACACCTGGCACACCTGGGCACACCTGGGTACAGGTACAGACACCACCTGGGCACACCTGGGATACACCTGGGCACACACCTGGGCACACCTGGGCATGGGGAACTCACCTGGGTGGGTCCTGACAGGGCAGACTGCCACGCCCCCCGGGTACGGACAGGTAACGCACCTGGGCACACCTGGGTATGGGGAACACACACCTGGGCACACTTGGGCACATTTCAGATACACCTGGGCACACCTGGGCACACCTGGGATACACCTGGGCACACCTGGGCACACCTGGGCGCACCTGGCTATGGGGGAACACACACACCTGGGCACACCTGGGTATGGGTACAGACACACCTGGGCACACCTGGGTATGGGGAACACACTGGAACAGGTACCACACACACCTGGGTGGGCACTTTTGCCCCGCCCCCGGGTACGGACAGGTAACCACACCTGGGCACACCTGGGTATGGGGGAACACACCTGGGCACACCTGGGGACAGGTACAGAAACACCTGGGCGGGTCCTGATGGCGGCGCACTGCCACGCCCCCTGGGTACGGACAGGTAACGCACCTGGGCACACCTGGGCACACTGGGCACACCTGGGATACACACTGGGTATGGGGAACACACACCTGGGCCCACAACCTGGGTATGGGTACAGACACCACCTGGGCATGGGGAGCTCACCTGGGTGGGTCCTGACGGCGGCACACTGCCACGCCCCCGGGGTACGGACAGGTAACACACCTGGGCACACCTGGGATACACACCTGGGCACACCTGGGATACACACCTGGGCACACCTGGGATACACACCTGGGCACACCTGGGCACACCTGGGCACACCTGGGCACACCTGGGTATGGGTAACACACACCTGGGCACCACACATGGGCACACCTGGGCACACCTGGGATACACCTGGGATACACCGGGATACACCTGGGCACACCTGGGACAGGTACACACACACCTGGGCACACCTGAGCACACATGGGTACACACCTGGGCATGGGGAGGGACTCACCTGGTCAGGAAATGTCACCTGTCCCATCTCACCTGTCCCATCTCACCTGTCCCATCTCACCTGTCCCATCTCACCTGTGTCTCACCTGTCCCATCTCACCTGTCCATATCTCACCTGTCCCATCTCACCTGTTCCATCTCACCTCTCCCATCTCACCTGTCCCACACCTGTCCCATCTCACCTGTCTCTCTCCTGTCCATCTCTCACCTGTCTCACCTGTCCCACACCTGTCTCTCCCCTGTCTCTCACCTGTCTCTCACCTGTCCGCATCTCACTTGTCCTCACCTGTCCATCTCTCACCTGTCCCATCTCACCTGTCCATGGTCTCTCCTGTCCCATCTCACCTGTCCATGTCCCACCTGTCCCTCACCTGTGTCTCACCTGTCCCATCTCACCTGTCCATGTCCCACCTGTCCATGTCTCACCAGTCCCATCACACCTGTCTCACCTGTCCCTCACCTGTCTCACACCTGTCCCACACCTGTCCCATCCCACCCATCCCATCTCACCTGTCCCATCCTCACCTGTCCATGTCTCACCTCTCTCACCTGTCTCACCTGTCCCCTCACCTGTCCCATCTCACCTGTCCCTCACCTGTCCCCACACCTGTCTCTCACCTGTCTCTCCCCTGTCCATGTCTCACCTGTCCATTGTCTCACACTGTCCATGTCTCACCTGTCCATGTCTCACCTGTCCATGTCTCACCTGTCCATGTCTCACCTGTCTCTCCCATCTCTCCCACAGCCCCATCACCGTCCGCCTGGGCCGCCCCACCCACCCCCAGGTGCGGCCCAGGTGAGGCCCCCCCCGCACCCCAACCCCCCCCCCCGCAGGTGAGGCGGCGGCCGGGGCGGGGGGCGGGGCCGGGGGCGGGGGCCGGGCGGGGGCCGCACCTGCGCCAGGTGAGCAGGCGTCGCTGGGCGCTCGGTGCGCACCTTCCCCTTCCCCGGCTACAACGAGAGCTCAAGTGACGGCGACCTGATGGCTGCTGCGGCTGCAGGTGCCCGCGCACCCTGAGCCGCCAGGTGAGCCCCCTGCCGCTGGCCACCACCTGCGCCGCACCCAGGACCACCTGCCAGATCTCGGGATGGGGATCCACCACCAGCCCCACAGGTGAGGGACACCTGGGACAGGGGGGAGACACCTGGGACACACCTGGGACACACCTGGGATAGGTGAGATGGGGGGGAGGCACCTGGACACACCTGGGACAGGTGAGACACACCTGGACACACCTGGGATGTGGGGGGAGACACCTGGGACAACACCTGAGGCACACCTGAGATAGGTGAGGGACAGGTGAGACACACCTGGGATACACCTGGAATAGGGGGGAGACACCTGAGACACACCTGAGATAGGGGGGGAAACACCTGGGATGCACCTGAGACACACCTGGGACAGGTGAGAGACACCTGAGACAGGTGAGACCACACCTGGGGATGGGTGAGACACACCTGAGATACACCTGGGAGAGGTGAGACACACCTGGGACACACCTGGGGATAAGGGGGACACACCTGGGACACCTCGGATACACCCTAAGACACACCTGGGACAGGTGGGGAGACGCCTGGCACACACCTGAAGATACACCTGGGACACACCTGGCACACACCTGGGCACACACCTGAGCCGCCAGGTGAAGCCCCCTGCCGCTGGCCACCACCTGCGCCGCACCCGGAACCACCTGCCAGATCTCGGGATGGGGCTCCACCACCAGCCCCACAGGTGAGATACACCTGGGATACACCTGGGGCACACCTGGGGCACACCTGGGGCACACCTGAGCCGCCAGGTGAGCCCCCTGCCGCTGGCCACCCACCTGTGCCCCGCCAGGAACCACCTGCCAGATCTCGGGATGGGGCTCCACCACCAGCCCCACAGGTGAGGGACACCTGGGACACACCTGGGGGCACACCTGGGACACACCTGGGGACACCCCTA
The DNA here is from genome assembly GCA_039654755.1 of Calcarius lapponicus. Classification (NCBI taxonomy): domain Eukaryota; kingdom Metazoa; phylum Chordata; class Aves; order Passeriformes; family Fringillidae; genus Calcarius; species Calcarius lapponicus. Next base: position 6,970 of record JBBFKN010000241.1, read on the forward strand.
GGACACCTGAGATACACCTGGGACAGGTGAGACGCCTGGGATACACCTGGGCCACACCTGAGAGGGGTAATACACACCTGGCACAGGTAAGACACACCTGGGACCACACCTGAGACAGGTGAGAGACACCTGGGACACACCTGGGGCACACCTGAGATAGGTGAGGGACAGGGGAGACACACCTGGGATACACCTGGGATAAGGGGGAACACCTGGGACAGGTGAGACACACCTGAGATAGGTGGCACACCTGGGACACATCCTGGGCACACCTGAGATACACCTGAGGATTACACCTGGGGCACACTCTGGGGCACACCTGGGGCACACCTGAGCCGCCAGGTGAGCCCCCTGCCGCTGGCCACCACCTGTGCCCCGCCAGGAACCACACTGCCAGATCTCGGGATGGGGCTCCACCACCAGCCCCACAGGTGAGACACACCTGGGACACACCTGGGACACACCTGGGGACACACCTGGCATAGGTGGAAGGACAGGGGAGACACAGCTGGGACAGGTGAGATAGGTGAGGGACACACCTGGGACAGGTGAGAACACACCTGGGACACACCCTGAGACAGGTGAGGACACACCTGGGACACACCTGGGACACCTGAGACACACCTGGGGACACACCTGAGATAGGAGAGGGACACCTGAGATAGGGGGAACACACCAGGGACAGGTGAGACACCTGGGACACACCTGGGACAACACCTGGGACAGGTGAGGGACAGGGGAGACACAGCCTGGCACAGGTGAGGTGGGAATGAAGGGGTTACCTGGGCACAGGTGAGAGCTCAGATCAGGCATTACTTGCCAGGTGTGTCCCCAGTGACCCCAGGTGACCCCAGGTGTGGCCCCCCAGGTGTGGCCCCCAGGTGTGACCCCAGGTGTGTCCCCAGGTGACCCCCAGGTGTGACCCCAGCCAGGTGTGGGGTTACCTGTCCCCAGGTGACCCCAGGTGTGACCCCAGGTGTGACCCCAGGTGTGACCCCAGGTGTTACCTGTCCCCAGGTGTGTCTCACCTGACCCCAGGTGTGTCCCCACAGTGACATTTCCCCAGGCCCTGCACTGCAAGCCAGGTGCGCATCGGTACCTGAGCTCACCTGCCCAGGTGTGACCCCAGGTGTGTCCCCAGGTGTCCCCAGGTGTTACCTGACCCCAGGTGACCCCCAGGTGACCCCAGGTGTGTTTTCAGTGACGTTTCCCCAGGGCCCTGCACTGCAGCCAGGTGCGCATCGTACCTGAGCTCACCTGCCAGGTTGTGACCCCAGGTGTGTCCCCAGGTGTCCCCAGGTGTTACCTGACCCCAGGTGACCCCAGGTGACCCCAGGTGTGTTTTCAGTGACGTTTCCCCAGGCCCTGCACTGCAGCCAGGTGCGCATCGTACCTGAGCTCACCTGCCCAGGTGTGACCCCAGGCGTGACCTCAGGTGTGACCCCGGCCAGGTGTGGGGTTACCTGACCCCAGGTGTGTCCCCACAGTGACATTCCCTCAGGCCCTGCACTGCAGCCAGGTGCGCATCGTACCTGAGCTCACCTGCCCAGGTGTGACCCCAGGTGTGACCCCAGGTTGTGACCCCAGGTGTGTCTCACCTGACCCCGAGGTAGTGGTTTTCAGTGACGTTTCCCCAGGCCCTGCACTGCAGCCAGGTGCGCATCGTACCTGAGCTCACCTGCCCAGGTGTGGCCCCAGGTGTGTCCCCAGGTGTGACCCCAGGTGTGACCCTGCCCAGGTGTGGGTTACCTGTCCCCAGGTGTGACCCCCAGGTGTGTCCCCAGGTGTGACCCCAGGTGTGACCCCACAGTGACATTTCCCCAGGCCCTGCATCTGCAGCCAGGTGTGCGCATCGTACCTGAGCTCACCTGCCCAGGTGTGACCCCACGGTGTGACCCCAGGTGTGTCCCCAGGTGTGACCCCAGGTTGTGGGGGGTGTACCTGTCCCCAGGTGTGACCCCAGGTGACCCCAGGTGACCCCAGAGTGTGACCGCCAGGTGTTACCTGACCCCAGGTGTGTCTCACCTGTCCCCGCAGGGTGTGTCCCCACAGTGACGTTTCCCCAGGCCCCTGCACTGCAGCCAGGTGCGCATCGTACCTGAGGCTCACCTGCCCAGGTGTGACCCCAGCCAGTGTGTGGTGTTACCCTGTCCCCAGGGGTGTGACCCCAGGTGTGACCCCAGGTGTGTCCCCAGGTGTGACCCCAGGTGTGTCCCCAGGTGTTACCTGTCCCCAGGTGTGACCCCAGGTGTGGGGTTACCTGTCCCCAGGTGTGACCCCAGGTGTGACCCCAGGTGTGTCTAACCTGACCCCCGTGTGTGTCTCCCACAGTGACGTTCCCCCAGGCCCTGCACTGCAGCCAGGTGCGCATCGTACCTGAGCTCACCTGCCCAGGTGTGACCCCCAGGTGTCCCCAGTGTGAGTCCCCAGGTGTGACCCCAGGTGTGGGGTTACCTGTCCCCAGGTTGGTCCCCAGGTGTTTACCTGTCCCCAGGTGACCCCCAGGTGACCCCAGGTGTGTTTTCAGTGACGTTTCCCCCAGGCCCTGCACTGCAGCCAGGGTGCTGCATCGTACCTGAGCTCACCTGCCCAGGTGTGACCCCAGTGTGACCCCAGATGGTGACCCCAGGTGTGACCCCAGGTGTGACCCCAGGTGTGACCCCAGGTGTGACCCCAGGGGACCCCCAGGTGACCCCCAGGTTGTGTTTTCAGTGACGTTTCCCCAGCCAGGCCCTGCACTGCAGCCAGGTGCGCATCGTACCTGAGCTCACCTGCCGCCGCATCTACCCCGACTCCATCACCCCCAACATGGTGTGCGCCGGAGAGCCCCGGAGCCGCGCCGACACCTGCCAGGTGAGACACGGACAGGTGTGTGTGTCACAGAGCCCCGGAGCCGGGCAGACACCTGCCAGGTGAGATGGGACAGGTGAGACAGGTGAGACATGGACAGGTGAGACACAGACAGGTGAGACACGGACAGGTGAGACACACACAGGTGTGTGCTGGAGAGCCCCAGAGCCGCGCCGACACCTGCCAGATGAGATGGGACGGGTGAGATGGGACAGGTGAGACAGGTGACACAGGTGAGATGGGACAGGTGAGTGTCACAGACAGAGCCCCAGAGCTGAGCTGACACCTGCCAGGTGAGACACAGACACGGACAGGTGAGACACAGGTGAGACAGCTGTGTGTGACAGAGTCCCGGAGCCGCGCCAATACCTGCCAGGTGAGATGGGACAGGTGACACAGGACAGGTGAGACATGGACAGGTGAGACATGGACAGGTGAGATGGGACAGGTGAGACATGGACAGGTGAGATGGGACAGGTGAGATGGGACAGGTGAGGTGGGACAGGTGAGATGAGACAGGTGAGATGGGACAGGTGAGATGGGACAGGTGAGATGAGACAGGTGAGAGATGGACAGGTGAGATGAGACAGGTGAGGTGGGACAGGTGAGATGAGACAGGTGAGATGGGACAGGTGAGATGGGACAGGTGAGATGAGACAGGTGAGAGATGGACAGGTGAGATGAGACAGGTGAGGTGGGACAGGTGAGATGAGACAGGTGAGATGGGACAGGTGAGATGGGACAGGTGAGATGAGACAGGTGAGAGATGGACAGGTGAGATGAGACAGGTGAGGTGGGACAGGTGAGATGAGACAGGTGAGGTGGGACAGGTGAGAGGGGACAGGTGAGATGGGACAGGTGAAGGAATAGAGGGGGACAGGTGGGAAAGGTGAGGTGATGGCACAGGTGAGGTGACCACGGGATTGGGCAGGTGGGACAGGTGAGAGGTGTGGGACAGGTGAGATGGGACAGGTGAGGGTCACGCTTGATTGGACAGGTGTGGGACAGGTGAGGTGGGACAGGTGAGGGACAGGTGGGACAGGTAAGATGGGACAGGTGACACAGGAGAGGTGGGACAGGTGAGACATGGACAGGTGAGATGGGACAGATGGGACAGGTGACACAGGACAGGTGACACAGGACAGGTGAGATGGGACAGGTGAGGTGGGACAGGTGGAATGGGACAGGTGAGACAGGACAGGTGACACAGGACAGGTGAGATGGGACAGGTGGGACAGGTGGGACAGGTGGGACAGGTGACACAGGACAGGTGACACAGGACAGGTGACACAGAACAGGTGACACAGGACAGGTGGGACAGGTGAGGGCCTGAGGTGGTTTGGGCTCAACCCCAGGTGAGTTTGGGCCGATTTGGGGGGAATTGGAGGAGATTTGGTCAATTTGGGGCTATTTTGGGGCCATTTGGGGACATTTTGGGTCAATTTGGGGCCATTTTGGGTCAATTTGGGGACATTTGGGGACATTTGGGGACATTTTGGGTCAATTTGGGGCCATTTTGGGGCCATTTGGGGCCATTTTGGGGCCATTTGGGGACATTTTGGGTCAATTTGGGCCATTTTGGGGACATTTGGGACCATTTTGGGGCCATTTGGGGACATATTTTAGACAATTTGGGTCATTTTGGGGCCATTTGGGGACATTTGGTCAATTTGAGGTAAATCTGGGACAATTTTGGGGCGATTTGGGGCATTTCTGGGTCAATCCCTGGCGGATTTAGGGGCAATTTTGGGGCGTTTTTGGGGGTGAATTTTGGAGACAGTTTTAGGGACATTTTGGGCATTTTTGTGGCATTTTTGGGGGCGATTTTGGGGCAATTTTGGGGCATTTTTGGGGCAGTTTTGAGGTAATTTGGGGACAAATTTTGGGGTGTTTTGGGGGCGTTTTTGGGCAATTCTTGTGTGGTTCTGGGGCAATTTTGGGACATTTTTGGTGTGATTTTGGGGCATTTTTGGGGCAATTTGGGGGTGTTTTGGGGGCAATTTTGGGGCATTTTGGGGGCAATTTTGGGGCAATTCTTGGGTTGGTTTTGGGACATTTTTGGGACATTTTTGGTGTGATTTTGGGTGGCAGTTTTGGGGCAATTCAGGGTGGTTTTGGGACATTTTTTGGGTGATTTTGGGGCAATTCTGTGTCAATCCCTGGTGGGGTTTGGGGCAATTTTGGGGCGGTTTTGGGGACATTTTTGGGGCATTTTAAGGGACATTTTGGGGGCAATTTGGGGGCATTTTTGGGGCAACTTTGGGACAATTTTGGGGGCAATTTTGGGGTTGATTTTGGTGTGATTTTTGGGGGCGGTTTTGGGGACTTTTTAAGGCATTTTTGGGGCGGTTTTCGGGTGAATTTGGGGCGGGTTTGGGATATTTTTGGGGTGGTTTTAAGGCAATTTGGGGGCATTTTTGGGGGGTTATTTTGGGGTGGTTTTGGGGACATTTTTGGGACATTTTTAGGTTGAGTTTGAGACATTTTTGGGACATTTTTGGGGTGATTTTGGGGCAATTTGGGGCATTTTTGGGCCATTTTTCGTGGCGTTTTTGGGGGAATTTTGGGACATTTTTGGGGCTAATTTGGGGGCAGTTTTGAGGCGTTTTTAGGGACAATTTTGGGGCATTTTAGGGACATTTTTTAGGGAAATTTTGGGATGATTTTGGGGCAATTTGGGGGCGTTTTGGGGACAATTTTGGAGCAATTTGAGGTGATTTGGGGAACAATTTTGGGACATTTTGGGGACATTTTTGGGGACATTTTTGGGTGATTTGGGGACAATTTGGGGCATTTTTGGGGCAATTCGGGGCATTTTGGGGACTTTTTTGTGGCGTTTTCAGGGCAATTTTGGAACAGTTTTGGGGCTAATTTGGGATTATTTTGGGGCATTTTTGGGCAATTCAGGACAGTTTTGGGGCAACTCGGGGCCTTTTTAGGCCATTTTTTGTGGCATTTTTGGGGGCAATTTTGGAGCAATTTGGGGGCAATTTGGGGGTGATTTGGGGGCATTTTTTGGGTGATTTTGGGGCACTTTTGGGGCATTTTTGGGTCATTTTTTGTGGCATTTTTGTGGCGATTTTGGGGCAATTTTGGGGTGGTTTTGAGACATTTTTGGGACATTTTTGGGGTGATTTTGGGGGCAATTTTGGGGCATCTTTGGGGCACTTTTGGGGCAATTCGGGGCCTTTTGGGCCATTTTTTGTGGGCATTTTTGGGGCAATTTTGGGACTTTTTAGGGCAATTTGGGGGTGGTTTTGAGGCATTTTGGGGTGATTTTGGGACATTTTGGGGGCAATTTTGGGGGCATTTTTGGGGTGATTTTGGGGCGATTTTGGGGCATTTTTGAGGCGTTTTGGGGCAATTTTGGGACATTTTTTGGGGCTAATTTGGGGGCAGCTTTGAGGCGTTTTTAGGACAATTTTGGGGCATTTTAGGGACAATTTTAGGGAAATTTTGGGGCAATTTGGGGGCGTTTTGGGGACAATTTTGGAGCAATTTGGGGTGATTTTGGGAACAATTTTGGGACATTTTTGGGGCAATTTTGGGGACATTTTTGGGGTGATTTGGGGACAATTTGGGGCATTTTTGGGGCAACTCGGGGTCTTTTTGAGCCCTTTTTTGTGGCATTTTGGGGCAATTTTGGAGCAATTTGGGGCAATTCTTGGGTGGTTTTGGGGCAATTTTGGGATATTTTTGGTGTGATTTTGGGGCATTTTTGGGGCAATTTGGGGGTGTTTTGGGGGTCATTTTTGGGGTGTTTTTGGGACATTTTTGGGGCAATTTTGGGGGCATTTTTGGGGTGATTTTGGGGCGATTTTGGGCCATTTTTTGTGGCGTTTTCGGGGCAATTTTGGGGTGGTTTTGGGGCTAATTTGGGGGCAGCTTTGAGGCATTTTTAGGACAATTTTGGGGCATCTTAGGGACAATTTTTGGGGCAATTTTGGAGGCATTTTTGGGGTGATTTGGGGGCATTTTTGAGGCGTTTTTGGGGCAATTTTGGGGCTCATTTGGGGGCAGCTTTGACGCATTCTTAGGACAATTTTGAGGCGTTTTTAGGACAATTTTGGGGCAATTTCGCAGCGATTTGGGGCCGATTTTTGATGGATTTTGGCCGGGATTTCGCGGATTTTCCCCGGAATTTTGGGGTCCCATCGCCGACCCCCCGAATTTTGTCCCCCCAGGGCGACTCCGGGGGGCCCCTGATGTGCAACGGGCGCCTGCAGGGCATCACCTCCTGGGGGCCGGGGGTCTGCGGGGACCCCCACAAGCCGGGCGTCTACGTCAACCTCTGCCGCTACGGCCGCTGGCTGCAGCACACCATGGCCCACAACTGACCCAAAAACGGCCAAATTCGCCCCAAAAATGGACCAGGATGCAACAAAAACAGCCGGGGAACAGGAGCCCGGAAATCCCAGTTATGGTGTCAAGATTAAAGAAATTGTCCACTCCCAAATTCTGGTGTTCAGGGTGAGGAAAAACCACCAAAAATCTGCCCCTGAAATCCCCAAAATTCCACCCGAATATTCCACAAAAATCTGCCCCAAAATCCCAAAATTCCACCCCAAAAATTCCACCCCAAAATCCCAAAATTCCACCCCAAAACTCCCCCAAAATCCACCCCAAAATCCCAAAGTCCCACCCCAAAATCCACTCCAAAATCCCAGTCTCCAGAAACCCAAAATCCCCAAAATTCCACCTCTGGCTGCAGCACACCATGGCCCACAACTGACCCGAAAAACGGCACAATTCGCCCCAAAAATGGACCAGGATGCAACAAAAACAGCCGGGGAACAGGAGCCCAAAAATCCTGAAAATCCCAGTTATAGTGTCAAGATTAAAGAAATTGTCCACTCCCAAATTCTGGTGTTCGGGGTGAGAAGAAACCACCAAAAATCCACCCCTGAAATCCCCAAAATTCCACCTGAAAATTCCACAAAAATCCGTCCCAAAATCCCAAAATTCCACCCAGAAAATCCACCCCAAAATCCCAAAATTCAACCCCAAAAACCTGAAACACCACCCCAAAACTCCCGAAAAATCCAACCCCAAAATCCCAAAAATCCACTCCAAAAACCCACCCTGAAATCCCAAAATTCCACCCTAAAAATCCCCAAAAAAACCAACCCCAAAATCCCAAAATTCCACCCCAAAATTCCACCCGGAAATCCCAAACACACACCCCAAAAATCCCCCAATAATCCACCCCCAAAATCCTAAAATTCCACCCCAAAACTCCCCAAAAATCCCAAAATTCCACCCGAAAATTCCACAAAAATCCGCCCCAAAAACCCCAAAATTCCACCCCAAAAATCCCCCTAAAAATCCCCAAAATCCCAAAGTCCCACCCCAAAAATCCGAGTGTCCCCTGTGCCACCCCCAGAGTCCCCTCTGTCACCTGTGCGGCCCCGGTGTCCCCTGTGTCACCCCCCCCGGTGTCCCCAGTGCCCCCAGAGCCACCCGTGTCACCTGTGCCACCCCCGCAGTGCCACCTCTGTCACCTGTGTCACCTGTGCCACCCCCGCAGTGCCACCTGTCACTGTGTCACCTGTGCCACCCCCGGTGTACCCAGTGTCATGCCCGGTGTCCCCAGTGTCACCTGTGCCACCCCCGGTGCCCCCTGTGTCACCCCCCCCGCTGTCCCCAGTGCCAGCAGAGCCACCTGTGTCACCTGTGCCACCTGTGCCACCCCCCAATGTCACCTGGGCCATCTCTGGTGCCACCTGTGCCACCCCCAGTGCCACCAGCCCTGGGTCAAATCCGGTGTCACCGGTGTCATCCCAGTGTCACCAGTGCCACCCCCCCAGTGCCACCTGTGCCACCCCCAGTGTCCCCAGTGTCCCCAGTGTCACCCTCCCAGTGCCACCAGCGCCACCAGTGCCACCCCCCAGTGCCACCTCTGGTGTCCCCAGTGTCACCCCCAGGTGTCCCCAGTGCCACCCCCAGGTGTCACCCGTGTCCCCTGCAGCGCCACCGCCACCCCCAGGTGTCACCTGTGCCACCAACCCTGGCTCAAATCCGGTGTCACCGGTGTCACCCCAGTGTCACCTGTGCCACCCCCCCCAGTGCCACCTCTGGTGTCCCCTGTGTCACCCCCCAGGTGTCCCCAGTGCCACCCTCAGTGTCACCAGCGCCACCAGGGCCACCAGTGTCACCCCCGCTGTCCCCTGAGCCACCCCCAGGTGTCACCCGTGTCCCCTGCAGCGCCACCGCCACCCCCAGGTGTCACCAGTGCCACCAACCCTGGGTCAAATCCGGTGTCACCGGTGTCACCCCAGTGTCCCCAGTGCCACCCCCCCAGTGCCACCTCTGGTGCCCCCTGTGTCACCCCCCAGGTGTCCCCAGTGCCACCCCCCAGGTGTCACCCGTGTCCCCTGCAGTGCCACCGCCACCCCCAGGTGTCACCAGTGCCACCAACCCTGGGTCAAATCCGGTGTCACCGGTGTCATCCCAATGTCCCCTGTGCCACCCCCCCCAGTGTCCCCAGGGCCACCAGTGCCACCAGTGTCCCCAGTGCCACACCCGAGTTGTCCCCAGTGCCACCCCCAGGTGTCCCCCGTGTCCCCTGCACTGCCACTGTCACCCCCAGGTGTCCCCTGTGCCACCCCCAGTGCCACCCCCAGTGTCCCCAGTGTCACCCTCCCAGTGCCACCAGCGCCACCAGTGCCACCCCCAGTGCCACCTCTGGTGTCCCCAGTGCCGCCCCCGCTGTCCCCTGAGCCACCCCCAGGTGTCACTCGTGTCCCCTGCACTGCCATCGCCACCCCCAGGTGTCACCTGTGCCACCCCTGATGCCACCAGCCCTGGGTCAAATCCGGTGTCAGAGGTGTCACCCCCAGTGTCCCCAGTGCAACCAATGTCTCCTGTGCCACCCCAGTGTCCCCAGTGTCCCTAATGTCACCAGTGCCACCCCCGCTATCCCCAGTGTCCCCTGTGCCACCTGTACCACCCTGGTGCCACCCCAGTGTGACCCCCACAGTCCCCAGTGCCACCCCCGCTGTCCCCTGAGCCCCCCCCCAGTGTCCCCACTGTCCCCAGTGCCACCTGTGCCACCTGTGCCACCCCGGTGTCACCCCAGTGTCTCCTGTGCCATCCCCAGTGCCACCCCCCGCGGTCCCCAGTGTCCCCGCTGTCCCCAGTGCCACCCTCTCAGTGCCACCTGTGCCACCCCCACAGTCCCCAGTGTCCCCAGTGTCCCCTGTGCCATCCCCAGTGCCACCCCGGTGTCACCAGTGTCACCAGTGTCACCCTCCGGTGTCACCCAGAGCCACCCCCCAGGTGTCCCCCGTGTCCCCTGCAGCGCCACCGCCACCCCAGGTGTCACCTGTGTCACCCCCCAGTGTCCCCAGTGTCACCCCCCAGTGTCCCCTGCACTGGTACCCGCCACCCCCAGTGTCACCAGTGTCCCCAGTGTCACCCTCCGGGGTCACCCAGTGCCACCCCCAGTGTCCCCAGTGTCACCTCCAGTGCCACCCTTGCTGCCACCCCAGTGTCACCCCCCCAGTGCCACCAGGGCCACCAGGGTCCCCGGTGTCACCCCAGTGTCCCCAGTGCCATCCCCTCAGTGCCACCAGTGTCACCCTCCGGTGTCACCCTCCGGGGTCGCCCAGTGCCACCCCCAGTGTCCCCAGTGTCACCTCCAGTGCCACCCTTGGTGCCACCCCCCGCTGTCAGCAGTGCCACCAGGGCCACCAGTGCCACCAACCCTGGGTCAAATCCGGTGTCAGCGGTGTCACCCCAGTGTCCCCAGTGCCACCCCCCCAGTGCCACCAGGGCCACCAGGGTCCCCGGTGCCACCCCCAGTGTCCCCAGTGTCGCCTCCCAGTGCCACCCTTGGTGCCAGCCCCGCTGTCCCCTGTGTCACCCCAGTGTCACCCCCCCAGTGCCACCAGGGCCACCAGGGTCCCCGGTGCCACCCCCGCTGTCCCCAATGTCCCCAGTGCCACCCCGATGCCACCCCTACAGTCCCCAGTGCCACCAGTGTCCCCAGTGTCCCCAGTGCCACCCCCTCAGTGCCACCCTAGTGCCACCCCGGCTGTCCCCAGTGTTCCCAGTGCCACCAGTGTCCCCAGTGTCCCCAGTGTCCCCAGTGCCACCCCCGCTGTCCCCAGTGCCACCTGTGCCACCTGTACCACCCCGGTGTCACCCCCTGTGTCCCCAGTGCCCCCAATGCCAGCAGTGTCCCCAGTGCCACCCCCGGTGCCACCCCCCGCTGTCCCCAGTGTCCCCAAAGCCACCAACGTCACCAATGTCTCCTGTGCCACCCCAGTGTCCCCAGTGCCCCTAGTGCCACCTGTGCCACCTGTACCACCCTGGTGTCCCCCCAATGTCCCCTGTGCCATCCCAAGTGTCCCCAGTGTCCCCCTCTGTGTCCTCAGTGTCCCCAGTGCCACCAATGTCCCCTGTGCCACCCCCACAGTCCCCGCTGTCCCCAGTGTCCCCAGTGCCACCCTCTCAGTGCTACCCCGCTGCCACCCCCGCTGTCCCCGGTGTCCCCATTGTCCGCAGTGCCACCCTCAGTGCCGTCCCCAGTGCCACCCTCTGTGTCCCCAGTGTCCCCAGTGTCACCCTCTCAGTGCCACCTGTGCCACCCCCACAGTCCCCGCTGTCCCCAGTGTCCCCGGTGCCACCTGTGCCACCTGTACCACCCCGGTGCCACCAGTGTCCCCTGTGCCACCCCGGTGCCACCCTCTGTGTCCTCAGTGCCACCTCCAGTGTCCCCAGGGCCACCTGTGTCCCCAGTGTCCCCAGTGTCCCCAGTGCCACCCCCAGAGTCCCCAGTGTCCCCAATGTCACCAGTGCCACCCCCGCTGTCCCCAGTGTCCCCAGTGCCACCTGTACCACCTGTGCCACCCTGGTGTCCCCCCAGTGTCCCCTGTGCCACCCCCAGTGTCCCCATAGTCCCCAGTGTCACCTTCTCAGTGCCACCCCCAGTGTCCCCGGTGTCCCCTGTGCCACCAGTGTCACCAATGTCCCCAGTGCCACCCTCTCAGTGTCACCCCAGTGTCCCCTGTGCCACCAGTGTCCCCTGTGCCACCCCTACAGTCCCCAGTGTCCCCAGTGCCACCCTCTCAGTGCCACCCCGCTGCCACCCCCGCTGTCCCCAGTGTCCCCAGTGTCCTCAAAGCCACCAACGTCACCAATGTCTCCTGTGCCACCCCCGCTGTCCCCAATGTTCCCAGCGTCCCCAGTGTCCCCAGTGCCACCCCCGCTGTCCCCAGTGCCACCTGTACCACCTGTACCACCCCTGTGCCATCCCAGTGTCCCCAGTGCCACCCCCGGTGCCAGCCCCGCTGTCCCCAGTGTCCCCAGTGTCCCCAAAGCCACCAATGTCACCAATGTCCCCTGAGCCACCCCAGTGTCCCCAGTGTCACCTGTGCCACCCCCAGTGTCCCCAGTGTCCCCAGTGCCACCCCCGCTATCCCCAGTGTCCCCAGTGTCACCTGTGCCACCCTGGTGTCCCCCCAGTGTCCCCTGTGCCATCCCCAGTGTCCCCAGTGTCCCCAGTGCCACCCTCTCAGTGCCACCCCGCTGCCACCCCCGCTGTCCCCAGTGTCCCCAGTGTCCCGAAAGCCACCAATGTCACCAATGTCTCCTGTGCCACCCCAGTGTCCCCGCTGTCCCCAGTGCCACCTGTGCCACCCCGGCTCTCCCCACTGTCCCCAGTGTCCCCAGTGTCCCCAGTGCCACCCTCTCAGTGCCACCCCCGGTGCCACCCCCGCTGTCCCCGCGGTGTCAGCAGGGCGGGGGTGGCGCTCCCGTCCCCTCCCGGCCCCGAGGTGACACCGGTGACACCCAGGTGACACCATGGGTGGCACAGGTGACACAGGTGACACCGGCGGGACCGGTCGGGCCCCGCCCCCTCGGGCGGTGGCGCTGTCGCCGGCGACTTCCTGGGTCCCCTTTGTCACCTGGGTCCTCTCATTGTCCTCTCTGTCACCTGGGTCCCCTCAGGTGTCCCCTCATTGTCCCCCCAGGTGTCACCTCATTGTCCCCCTCGTGTCACCTGTGTCCCCTCAGGTGTCCCCTCATGTCCTCCCCCATGTCACCTGTGTCCCCTCAGGTGTCCCCTCATGTCCTCCCCCATGTCACCTGTGTCCCCTCAGGTGTCCCCTCATGTCCTCCCCCATGTCACCTGTGTCCCCTCAGGTGTCCCCTCATGTCCTCCCCCATGTCACCTGTGTCCCCTCAGGTGTCACTTGGGTCCCCCTCGTGTCACCCGGGTCCCCTCAGGTGTCCCCTCAGGTGTCCCCTCCTGTCCCCTCAGGTGTCACCCGGGTCGTCTCAGGTGTCCCCTCATTGTCCCCTCATTGTCCCCTCAGGTGTCACCCGGGTCCCCTCATTGTCCCCTCTGTCACCCGGGTCCCCTCAGGTGTCCCCTCAGGTGTCCCCTCCTGTCCCCTCAGGTGTCACCCGGGTCACCTGTGTCCCCTCAGGTGTGCCAGGTGTCCCCTCATTGTCCCCTGTGTCACCTGTGTCCCCTCAGGTGTCCCCTCAGTGTCACCTGTGTCCCCTCAGGTGTCACTCAGGTCCCCTCATTGTCCCCTTTATGTCCCCTGGGGGCTCCTCAGGTGTCCCTGTGTGCTCTCCTGTGTCCCCTCAGGTGTCAACCGAGGAGCCCTCAGGTGACACAGGGACACAGGAGAGGACACAGGGACACCTGGGGTCCCCTCAGGTGTCCCCTCATTGTCCCCTTATTGTCACCTGTGTCCCCTCAGGTGTCCTCTCCTGTGTCCCCTTTGTCACCTGGGTCCCCTCGTTGTCCCCTCAGGTGTCCCCCGTGTCCCCCTCGGGTCACCCGGGTCCCCTCATTGTCCCCTCGGTCACCTGGGGGCTCCTCAGGTGTCACCTGGGTCCCCTCAGGTGTCCCCGTGTCCCCTTATTGTCACCTGTGTCCCCTCAGGTGTCCTCTCCTTTGTCACCTGGGTCCCCTCATTGTCCCCTCAGGTGTCACCCGTGTCCCCCTCGTGTCACCCGGGTCCCCTCATTGTCCCCTCTGTCACCTGGGGGCTCCTCAGGTGTCACCTGGGTCCCCTCATTGTCACCTGGGTCCCCTCGTTGTCCCCTCATTGTCCCCTTATTGTCACCTGCATCACCTGTGTCCCCTCAGGTGTCCCCTCATTGTCCCCTTGTGTCCTCTGGGTCTTCTCCTGTGTCCCCTCTGTCACCTAGAGGCTCCTCAGGTGTCCCCTGTGTCTCCTCATTGTCCCCTCAGGTGTCCCCTGGGTCACCTGGGGGCTCCTCGGGTGTCCCTGTGTCACTGGGTCAGGACCAGGACCGGGACCAGAATTAGAACCAGGATCAGAATTAGGGCCAGGACCTGGATCAGGACTGGGACCAGGACCAGGACCAGGATAAGGACGGGGATTGGGACTGGGATCAGGACCGGGATCAGGACCAGGACTGGGATCAGGATCAGAATTAGGCTCAGGACCAAGATAAGGACGGGGACTGGGATCAGGACCAGGATCAGAATTAGGGCCAGGACCTGGATCAGGACCAGGACCAAGATAAGGACGGGGATTGGGATCAGGACCGGGACCAGAATTAGAACCAGGATCAGAATTATGACCAGGATCAGGATCAGGACCAGGACCAGGACCAAGATAAGGACGGGGATTGGGACTGGGACCAGGACCGGGATCAGGACCAGGATCAGGATCAGAATTAGGCTCAGGACCAAGATAAGGATGAGGACTGGGACTGGGACCAGGATCGGAATTAGGACCAGGACCGGGATCAGGACCAGGACTGGGATCAGGATCAGAATTAGGCTCAGGACCAAGATAAGGATGGGGACTGGGACTGGGACCAGGATCGGAATTAGGATCAGGACCAGGATCAGGACCAGGATTAGGTTTAGGACCAGAATTAAGACCAGGACGAGGATCAGGATTAAACTCAGTACCAGGACCAAGATAAGGACGGGGATCAAGCTTAGGATCGGGATCAGAACCAGAATTAGGATTAGGCTCAAGATCAAAATTAGGGTCGGGACCAAAATTAGGACTGGGAAGAAGACCAGGACCAGGATCAGGCTCAGGACCAGGATTAGGCTCAGAACCAGGACCCAGATAAGGACAGAGATCATGCTCAGGATTAGGCTCAGGATCAGGACTAGGACCAGGACCAGGATCAGGATCAGGATCAGGACCAGAGTTAGGCTCAGGACAAGAGTTAGGCTCAGGAAGAGGACCAGGACCAGGGTTAGGCTCAGGATCAGGGTTAGGCTTGGGACCAGGATCATGATCAGGACTGGGATTAGGCTCAGGACCAGGGTTAGGCTCAGGATGAGGATCAGGTTCAGGCTCAGACCAGGATTAGGCTCAGGACTGGGATCAGGATCAGGATGAGGATCAGGACCAAGACCAAGATCAGGTTCAGGCTCAGATCAGGATCAGGACCAGGATCAGGACCAGGATGAGGAATAGGCTCAGATCAGGACCAGGGTCAGGCTCAGGACCAGGACCAGGGTGAGGCTCAGATCAGGCTCAGGCTCAGGACCAAGACTGGGATCAGGACCAGAATTAGGACCAGGGTTAGGACCAGGACCAGGATAAGGACAGGGGTGGTGATCAGGCTCAGGACCAGAATCAGGACCAGGATTAGGCTCAGGATCAGGACCAAGATAAGGACAGGGATCCAGTTTAGGATCAGGACCAGGGTTAGGATCAGGATCAAGACCAGGACCAGGACCAGGATCAGGACCAGGACCAGGATCAGTCTTGGGACCAGGGTTAGGCTCAGGATCAGGCTCAGATCAGGACCAGGACCAGGCTCAGGCCCAGGATCAGGATCAGGATAAGGACGGGGATTGAGTTTAGGATCAGGACCAGGACCAGGACCAGGATTAGGCTCAGCACCAGGACCAGGGTCAGGATCAGGATCAGGCTCAGATCAGGCTCAGGACCAGGACCAGGACTGGGATCAGGACCAGAATTAGGACCAGGGTTAGGACCAGGATTAGGCTCAGGACCAGGACCAGGATAAGGACGGGGGTCGAGTTTAGGATCAGGATCATGGTTAGGACCAGGATCAGGCTCAGGCTCAGGATCAGACTCAGATCAGGACCAGGATCAGGTTCAGCACCAGGACCAGGACCAGGATTAGTCTCAGGATCAGGACCAAGATAAGGACACGGATCGAGTTTAGGCTCAGGACCAGGACCAGGACCAGGATTAGGCTCAGCACCAGGACCAGGGTCAGGATCAGGATCAGGCTCAGGATAAGGACGGGGGTCGAGTTTAGGCTCAGGATCAGGATCAGGCTCAGATCAGGCTCAGACCAGGGTTAGGCTCAGGGTTAGGCTCAGACCAGGACCAGACTCAGGATCAGGATCAGGCTCAAGATAAGGACGGGGGTCGAGTTTAGGCTCAGGCTCAGGCTCAGATCAGGACCAGAGTTAGTCTCAGATCAGGACCAGGACTAGGCTCAGGATCAGGACCAGGACCAGGATCAGGATCAGGCTCAGGATCAGGACCAGGATAAGGATGGGGGTCGAGTTTAGGCTCAGGCTCAGGCTCAGGACCAGGATCAGGACCAGGATCAGGACCAGGATCAGGCTCAGACCAGGGTTAGGCTCAGGATCAGGCTCAGATCAGGACCAGAGTTAGTCTCAGATCAGGACCAGGATTAGGCTCAGGATCAGGCTCAGGACCAGGACCAGGATCAGGCTCAGATCAGGACCAGGCTCAGGCCCAGGACCAGGATTAGGCTCAGGCTCAGGACCAGGACCAGGACCAGGACCAGGACCAGGACCAGGACCAGGATCAGGCTCAGATCAGGACCAGGCTCAGGCTCAGGACCAGGATTAGGCTCAGGATCAGGATCAGGATAAGGACAGGGATCCAGTTTAGGATCAGGACCAGGGTTAGGATCAGGATCAAGACCAGGACCAGGATCAGGCTCAGGCTCAGGCTCAGGACCAGGACCAGGATCAGGCTCAGACCAGGGTTAGGCTCAGGATCAGGATCAGGATCAGGCTCAGATCAGGCTCAGGCTCAGGCTCAGGATCAGGGTCAGGATCAGGATCAGGCTCAGACCAGGATCAGACCAGGATCAGACCAGGATCAGGCTCAGATCAGGACCAGGCTCAGATCACGACCAGGATCAGGCTCAGGATCAGGCTCAGGACCAGGCTCAGATCACGACCAGGACCAGGCTCAGGACCAGGCTTAGGCTAAGGACCAGGATCAGGCTCAGGATCAGGATCAGGATCAGCATTAAGCTCAAACCAGGATTAGGCTCAAATCAGGCTCAGGGTCGGGTTCAGGCTCAGAACCAGGATCAGGCTCAGGACCGAGATCAGCCTCAGGACCAAGATTAGGATCAGGCTCAGGACTAGGGTCAGGCTCAGATCAGCACCAGGCTCAGGACCAGGCTCAGGACCAGGCTCAGGCTCAGGACCAGGGTTAGGCTCAGGATAAGGACGGGGGTTGAGATCAGGCTCAGACCAGGGTTAAGCTCAGGCTCAGGACCAGGATTAGTCTCAGGATCAGGACCAGGATAAGGACGGGGGTCGAGTTTAGGACCAGGACCAGGACCAAGACCAGGACCAGGACCAGGACCAGGACCAGGACCAGGACCAAGACCAGGACCAGGACCAGGGTCAGGATCAGGCTCAGATCAGGACCAGGATAAGGACGGGGGTCGAGTTCAGGCTCAGGCTCAGGCTCGGGCTCAGGCTCGGGCTCGGGCTCGGATCAGCCCCAGCCCAGCCCAGCCCAGCCCAGGCCGGGTTTAGTCCCGAGCTCAGCACTGGGGGCGGGGCCGCTCCCCCTCCCCCTCCCCCCCCCGGGCGCTTCCGGGGGGAGATCAAAGCCAGGGCGGGGCGGAGGCTCCGCCCACGGCGCCTCTGACGTCACGGCCACGCCCCAAACAAAGCCCCGCCCCTCGGCCCTATAAAGAATCCTGAGCGGGGAGAGCCCGGCCCGGCCGCGCCCCACCCGAACCAGGTGAGCCCCGGACAGGTGAGACCGATCCAGGTGAGACCGATCCAGGTGAGACAGGTGGGACAGGTGAGACCGATCCAGGTGAGACCGATCCAGGTGAGACAGGTGGGACAGGTGAGACCGATCCAGGTGAGACCGATCCAGGTGAGACAGGTGGGACAGGTGAGACCGATCCAGGTGAGACCGATCCAGGTGAGACAGGTGGGACAGGTGAGACCGATCCAGGTGAGCCCGATCCAGGTGAGTCCCAGACAGGTGAGACCGATCCAGGTGAGACAGGTAAACCCGATCCAGGTGAGACCGATCCAGGTGAGTCCGATCCAGGTGGGACAGGTGAGTCCCAGCCAGGTAAACCCGATCCAGGTGAGCCCCAGACAGGTGAGACAGATGAGACAGGTAAACCTGATCCAGGTGACTCCGATCCAGGTGAGCCCCAGACAGGTAAACCCGATCCATGTGAGTCCGATCCAGGTGAGACAGGTGATCCAGGTGATTCTGATCCAGGTGAGCCAGGTGAGTCCCAGCCAGGTGAGACAGGTAAACCCGATCCAGGTGAGCCCGATCCGGGTGGGACAGGAGAGACAGGTGAGTCGGATCCAGGTGAGTCGGATCCAGGTGATCCAGGTGAGGGCTGATCCAGGTCAGTCTGATCCAGGTGAGTCGGATCCAGGTGAGACAGGTGAGGGCTGAGCCAGGTGAGTCTGATCCAAGTGAGTCCCAGCCAGGTGACACAGGTAAACCCGATCCAGGTGGGACAGGTGAGTCCCGATCCAGGTGAGCCCGATCCAGGTGAGTCTGATCCAGGTGAGACAGGAGAGACAGGTGAGCCCCAGCCAGGTGAGACAGGTGAGGGCTGATCCAGGTGAGTCTGATCCAGGTGGGACAGGTGAGCCAGGTGGGTCTGAGCCAGGTGGGACAGGTAAACCCGATCCAGGTGAGTCCCAATCCAGGTGAGCCCCAGCCAGGTGAACCCGATCCAGGTGAGTCCCAGCCAGGTGAGTCCGATCCAGATGAGGCTGATCCAGGTGAGACCGAGCCAGGTGAGCCAGGGGAACCCCGATCCAGGTGAGTCCCAGCCAGGTGAGACAGGTAAGGGCTGATCCAGGTGGGACAGGTGAGCCGGGTGAGCCCCAGCCAGGTGAGCTCCGATCCAGGTGAGACAGGTGAGCGAGTCCCAGCCAGGTAAACCCGATCCAGGTGAGCCCCAGACAGGTAAACCCGATCCATGTGAGTCCGATCCAGGTGGGACAGGTGAGGGCTGAGCCAGGTGAGTCCAAACCAGGTGAGACAGGGGAGCCCCGATCCAGGTGAGACAGGTGAGGGCTGATCCAGATGAGTCCCAGCCAGGTGAGACAGGTGAGTCCGATCCAGGTGAGTCTGATCCAGGTGAGCCTGATCCAGATGGGACAGGTAAACCCAATCCAGGTGAGTCCAAACCAGGTGGGACAGGTGAGCCGGGTGAGTCTGAGCCAGGCAAGACAGGTGAGTCTGATCCAGGTGAGCCTGATCCAGGTGAGACAGGTAAACCCGATCCAGGTGAGTCCAAACCAGGTGAGACAGGCGAGTCTGATCCAGGTGAGACAGGTGAGGGCTGATCCAGGTGAGTCTGATCCAGGTGACTCCGATTTTGGGCCGATTTTGGGCTGATTTTGGGCTGATTTTGGGTGGTTTTGGGGTGATTTTGGGTGGTTTTGGGGTGATTTTGGGTGGTTTTGATCCTTCCTGAAATCCCCAATCCCAAATCCAGAGGGAGAAGAGCCAAGATCCCCAAAATTCCTCCCCAAAATTTCCCCAAAATCCAAAAAAAATTCCCCCAAAATTTTCCCCAAATCTCACCTGGATCGTGGCCACGCCCCCTCCCGGCTACCTGGATCTGAAAATCCCCAAAATTCCCCCCAAAATTTCCCTGAAAATTTTAACAATTTCAGCAAATTTCCCACAGAATTCCCCAAAAATTCCCCAAAATTCCCACCTGGATCTCACCTGGATTTTACCTGGATCTCACCTGGCTCCCAAAATCCCCCAAATCCCCCCAAAAGTCTCAAAATTTTTCCCCAAATTCTCCCAAAATTCCCCCAAATCCCACCTGGATTTTACCTGGCTCCCAAAATCCCCCAAATTTCTCCAAATCCCCCCAAAATCCCCCAAAATTCGCCCCAAATTCCCCAAAATCCCACCTGGATCTCACCTGGATTTTACCTGGATCTCACCTGGCTCCCAAAATCCCAAAATTTCCCCCCAAATCCCACCTGGATCTCACCTGGTTCTCACTGGACCCACCTGGATTTTACCTGGCTCCCAAAATCCCCAAAATTCCCCCAAAATCCCCCAAACCCCACCTGGATCTCACCTGGCTCCCAAAATCCCCAAAATTCCCCAAAATCCCCCAAATTTCCCCCAAATCCCACCTGGATCTCACCTGACTCCCAAAATCCCTAAAATGTCCCCAAAATTCACCAAAAATCCCCAAAATCCCAAAAATTTCCCCCAAATCCCACCTGGATTTCACCTGAATTCATGACTCCCAAAACCCCCCAAAATTCCCCCAAATAATTCCCCCCAATTCCCCCCAAAATTCCCGCAAACCCCACCTGGATCTCACCTGGCCCCCAAAATCCAAAAATTCCCAAAATTTTCCCCCAAATTTTCCCCAAAATTTCCCCCAAATCCCCCCAAAATTCCCCAATTTTCCCCCCAAGATTCCCCAAAAATTCCCAAAATTTTCCCCAAAATTCCCCCCAAAATTTCCAAAATAATTCCCCCCAAATCCACCAAAAATTCCCCCAAAAATTCCCAAAATTTCCCCCAAAATTTCCCCGAAATTTCCCCCCAAAATTCCCAAAAATTCCCCTCCAAATTCCTGAAAAATTCCCATGATTTCCCTCAAAAATCCTCCCAAAATTGCCTAAAAATCCCCCCAGAATCCCCCCAAAATGTCCCCCCCCAAATTTCCAAAAAATTCCCAAAGTTTCCCTCAAAAATCCCCCCAGAATCCCCCCAAAATTCCCCAAAATACCCAAAATTTTCCCTAAAATTCCCCAAAAATTCCCAAAATTTTCCCCAAAATTCCAAAAATCTGCCCCAATATTACCCCCCAAAATCCCCCCCCCAAATTCACCCAAAATGCCCCAAAAATTCCCCCCAAAAATTCCCCCATAAATTCCCCAAATCCACCCAAAATTCCCCCAAAAATCCCCCTAAAATCCCCCTAAATTCCCCCAAATTTCCCCCCAAATTTCCCCCAAAATTACCCAAATTCCCCCCCCAAATTCCCCCCCCACAAATTTCCAAAATCTCCCCCAAATTTCCCCCCAAAATTCCCAAAAATTTCCCAAAATTTCCCTCCAAAATCCCCCCCAATCCCCCCGGGATCGCGGCCCCCGCCCCCCTCTCCGTGGCCCCGCCCCTATTCTCTATAACCACGCCCCCATTTCCCTGGCCCCGCCCCTTTAACCCGCTCCCTCCCGCGCTGTTTTTGTTCCGTTCCCAGGAACGGCTCCCGGAGCCTTCGGCCTCAGCCCCGCCCCCCTGGCTGTGGCCACGCCCCTATTCTACCTAACCACGCCCCCTTTCCTTCCCTGGCCCCGCCCCTTTAACCCCCTGGTTCCCGGTGTGTTTTTGTTTTCCCAGGAACGGCTCCCGGAGCCTTCGGCCTCAGCCCCGCCCCCCTCGCTGTGGCCACGCCCCTATTCTCCATGACCCCGCCCCCTTTCATTCCTTGGCCACGCCCCTTTAACCCCCTGGTTCCCGGTGTGATTTTTGTTTTCCCAGGAATGGCTCCCGGAGCCTTCGGCCTCAGCCCCGCCCCCCTGGCTGTGGCCACGCCCCTATTCTACCTAACCACGCCCCCTTTCCTTCCCTGGCTCCGCCCCTTTAACCCCCTGTTTCCCGGTGTGTTTTTTGTTTTCCCAGGAATGGCCCCCGGAGCCTTCGGCCTCAGCCCCGCCCCCCTCGCCCTCCTCACCTTCACCCTCCTCATCCTCGGGCCGGGCCCGGCGCGCGCGGGGAGCGGCCAGGAGCGTGAGTGGGGGAGGGGAACGGGGGAAAATTTTGGGGAAATTTTGGGAATTTTCGGGAATTTTGGGGAATTATTTTGGGGGATTTGGGGGAATTTTTAGGAATTCTTTTGGGAAATTTGGGGAAATTTGGGAGTTTTGGGGGATTTATTTGGGGAATTTTTAGGAATTGTTTTGGGGATTTGGGGGAATTTTGGGAATCATTTTGGGGAAATATTTTGGGGAAATATTTTGGGGAATTTTAAGGAATGAATTTAGGAATTTTTGGGAATTCTTTTGGAATTTTTGGGGGAAATTTGGGGAAATATTTGGGGAATTTCGGGCGCAATTTCAGGAATGGTTTCGGGAATTTTGAGAATTTTGCGAATGGTTTGGGGAATTTTGGGAAATTTTTCAGGAATTTTGGGAGTAATTTTGGAAATTTTGGGAATTTGGGGAACTATTTCAGGAATTTTTGGAAATATATTTCAGGAATTTCAGGAATCATTCCATGAATTTTGGGAATGATTTTGGGATTTTGGGGAATTTCTGAGAATTTCAAGAATTTCGGGAACGATTCCAGGAATTTTGAGAATTATTTTGGGAATTATTTCAGGAAATCTGGGTTTGGGGTTTTGGGGGTTTTGGGGTTTTTGGGGATTTGGGGTTTGGAGACCTCTGGTTTTGGGATTTGGGGTTTTGGAGATTTGGGGTTTGAGTTTTGAGATTTTGGGGTTTTGGGGATTTTGGGATTTGTGGGCTTTTGGGGCTTTTGGGGTTCTGGGATTTGGGTTTGAGTTTTGAGGTTTTGGGATTTGGGGATTTTTGGGGTTTTGGAATTTGGGCTTTGGGGAATTTGGGATTTTGAGGTTTTGGGGGTTTGGGGGTTTTGGAGTTTTGAGGTTTCGGGTTTTTGGGGGTTTTGCTTTTGGGGAATTTGGGCTTTTGGGCGTTTTGGGATTTGGGGTTTTGGGTTTTGAGGTTTTGGTTTTGTGATTTTGGGGTCTGGGATTTGGGTTTTTTGGGGAAGTCTGGTTTTGGGGTTTTTGGGGTTTTGGTGTTTTGGGTTTGGGGTTTTTGGGATTTGGGGTTTTGTGTTTGGGGTTTCAGGCAACTCTGGTTTTGGGGTTTTGGTGGTCATGGGCAAGGTGGTCACAAGGTCAAGGTGGTCACTCTCAGGGAATTTGGTGGTCAGAGGGTCACGGTGGTCACTCTCAAAGTGGACAAGGTGGCCCCAAGGTCAAGGTCGTCACTCTCAAGGTGGCCCCAAGGTCCAGGTGGTCACTCTCAGGGTGGTCAGAAGGTCATGGTGGTCGCAGCGTTCAGGTGGTCACTCTCAGGGTGGCCATTCAAGGTGGTCACTCTGAAGGTGATCAGAGGGTCCAGGTGGTCACTCTCAAGGTGGTCACAAGGTCAAGGTGGTCAAAGGGTCAGGGTGGTCCCTCTCAGGGTGGGCAAGGTGACCATGAAGAACAGGTGGTCACTCTCAAAGTAGTCACAGGTCAAGGTGGTTGCTCTGGTCATGGCCAAGGTGGCCCCAAGGTCCAGGTGGTCACTCTCAGGGTGGTCAGAGGGTCCAGGTGGTCACTGTCCAGGTGGTCACAGGTGGGGTCAAGTGGGACCAGGTGAGCTCAGGGGAGCTCAGATGGGACCAGGTGAGATGAAGTGGGACCAGGCAGGAACAGGTGACCTCAGGTGTGACCAGGTGAGCTCAGGTAGGACCAGGCAGGGCCAGGTGAGCTCAGGTGAGCCCAGGTGGGACCAGGTGAGCTCAGATGAGCCCAGGTGGGACCAGGTGAGCTCAGGTGTGACCAGGTGAGCTCAGGTAGGACCAGGCAGGACCAGGTGAGCTCAGATGAGCCCAGGTGGGACCAGGTGGATCCAGGTGAGCTCAGGTGGATCCAGGTGAGCTCAGATGGGACCAGGTGAGCTCAGGTAGGACCAGGTGAGCTCAGGGGAGCTCAGGTAGGGCCAGGTGGGGGTCAGGTCAGCTCAGGTGAGCTCAGATGGGACCAGGTGGGACCAGGTGAGACCAAGTGAGCTCAGGTAGAACCAGGTGGGGTCAAGTAGGACCAGGTGAGCTCAGGGGAGATCAGATGAGCTCAGATGAGCTCAGGTGTGACCAGGTGAGATGAGGTGTGACCAGGTGAGCTCAGGTGTGACCAGGTGAGCCCAGGTAGGACCAGGTGGGCTCAGATGTGACCAGGTGAGCTCAGGTGTGACCAGGTGAGCTCAGGAAGGGCTCAGGTGTGACCAGGTGAGCTCAGGTGTGACCAGGTGAGCCCAGGTGTGACCAGGTGTGACCAGGTGAGCCCAGGTGTGACCAGGTGAGCTCAGATGAGCCCAGGTGTGACCAGGTGAGCTCAGGTAGGGCTCAGGTGTGACCAGGTGAGCTCAGGTGGGACCAGGTGAGCTCAGGTGGGACCAGATGACCTCAGGTGGAACCAGATGAGCCCAGGTGTGACCAGGTGGGCTCAGGTAGGACCAGGTGAGCTCAGGTAGGGCTCAGGTGAGCTCAGGTAGGACCAGGTGGGACCAGATGAGCTCAGATGAGCCCAGGTGGGACCAGGTGAGCTCAGGAAGGGCTCAGGTGTGACCAGGTGAGCCCAGGTAGGGTCAGGTGGGACCAGATGACCTCAGGTGGAACCAGGTGAGCTCAGGTGTGACCAGGTGAGCCCAGGTGGGACCAGACAGGACCAGGTGGGCTCAGGTAGGACCAGGTGTGACCAGGTGAGCCCAGGTGTGACCAGGTGTGACCAGGTGAGCTCAGGTAGGGCTCAGGTGTGACCAGGTGAGCTCAGGTGTGACCAGATGACCTCAGGTGGAACCAGGTGAGCTCAGGTAGGGCTCAGGTGAGCCCAGGTGTCCCCAGGTGAGCTCAGGTGTGACCAGATGAGCCCAGGTGGGACCAGGTGAGCTCAGGTAGGGCTCAGGTGTCCCCAGGTGAGCCCAGGTGAGCCCAGGTGAGCCCAGGTGAGCCCAGGTGGGAGCAGATCTCCTCCAGGATGTCCCCAGAGCCCGTGGGAGGAGTTCCGGGATTCCAGGGCCGGGCAGGGTCCCCACCCCACCCCACCCCACCCACCCCACCAGTCCCACCTGTCCCACCAGTCCCGTGGGGCCGATGTCCCAACACAGAACCTCCTGTGCTGGGGGCGGGGCCACCGGGACAGGGGCGGGGCCTCCAGGTGGGCACGGGGACCAGGTGGGCACGAGGAGCAGGTGGGCACAGGTCCAGGTGAGCACAGGGACCAGGTGGGCACAAAATTCAGGTGGGCACAGGGACCAGGTGGATCCAAGGTCCAGGTGGTCACTCCCAAGGTGGTCATTCAAGGTTCAGGTGGCCTCAGGTCCAGGTGGGCACAGGGACCAGGTGGGCACGAGGTCCATGTGGGCACAAGGGCCAGGTGGGCACAAGGTCCAGGTGGGCACAGGGACCAGGTGGGCACAAAATTCAGGTGGGCACGGGGTCCAGGTGGGCACAGGGACCAGGTGGGCACGGGGAGCAGGTGGGCACAGGTCCAGGTGGTCACAGGTCCAGGTAGGCACGGGGACCAGGTGGATCCAAGGTCCAGGTGGGCACGGGGAGCAGGTGGGCATGGGGAGCAGGTGGGCATGGGGAGCAGGTGGGCACAGGTCCAGGTGGGCACAGGGTCCAGGTGGGCACGGGGTACAGGTGGGCACGGGGTCCAGGTGGGCACAGGTCCAGGTGGGCACGGGGGCCAGGTGGGCATGGGGAGCAGGTGGGCACAAGGTCCAGGTGGGCACAGGTCCAGGTGGATCCAAGGTCCAGGTGGGCACAGGTCCAGGTGGGCACGAGGTCCAGGTGGGCACGGGATCCAGGTGGGCACGAGGTCCAGGTGGGCACGGGATCCAGGTGGGCACAGGGAGCAGGTGGGCACAAAATTCAGGTGGGCACGAGGAGCAGGTCGTCACTCTCAAGGTGGTCACAGGTCCAGGTGGTCACAGGTCCAGGTGGGCACGGGATCCAGGTGGGCACAAGGTTCAGGTGGGCACGAGGAGCAGGTGGTCACTCTCAAGGTGGTCACAGGTCCAGGTGGGCACGAGGTCCAGGTGGGCACGGGGAGCAGGTGGGCACAGGGACCAGGTGGGCACGAGGGCCAGGTGGGCACAGGGAGCAGGTGGGCACAAGGTCCAGGTGGGCACAAGGTCCAGGTGGGCACAAGGGCCAGGTGGGCACAAATCCAGGTGGGCACAGGTCCAGGTGGTCACAGGTCCAGGTGGGCACAAGGTTCAGGTGGGCACAAGGTTCAGGTGGGCACAAGGTCCAGGTGGGCACAAGGACCAGGTGGGCACAGGTCCAGGTGGGCACGAGGTCCAGGTGGGCATGGGGACCTGGTGGATCCAAGGGCCAGGTGGATCCAAGGTCCAGGTGGGCACGAGGTCCAGGCGGGCATGGGGATCAGGTGGATCCAAGGTCCAGGTGGGCACAAAGCTCAGGTGGTCACTCCCAAGGTGGTCATTCAAGGTTCAGGTTGCCTCAGGTCCAGGTGGTCACAGGTTCAGGTGACCATGGTCAAGGTGGCCACAGGATCAAGGTGGCCACAAAGTCCAAGTTGTGGTCAAGGTGGTCACAAAGCCCAGGTGGTCATGGCCAAGGTGGTCACAGGTTCAAGGAGATCCCAAGGTCCAGGTGGTCAGAGGGTGAAGGTGGTCACAGGGTCCAGGTGACCATGGCCAAGGAGGTCCCGTGGTCAAGGTGGTCAGGGGTTCAAGGTGGTCACAGGTCCAGGTGATTTTGGTCAAGGTGGTCACAAAGTTCAAGCTGTGGTCCAGGTGGTCACGGGGCTCAGGTGGTTCCGAGGTCCAGGTGGTCACTCTCAAGGTGCTCATGGTCAAGGTGGCCACAAAGTCCAGGTGGTCGTGGTCAAGGTAGTCACAGCCCAGGTGGTCACAGGGTCCAGGTGGTCACTCTGAGCATGGTCACAGGTCCAGGTGGTTCCGAGGTTCAGGTGGCCACAAGGTCCAGGTGGTCACAGGTCCAGGTGGTTCCAAGGTCCAGGTGGCCACAAGGTCCAGGTGGTCTCTCCCAAGGTGGTCAAGGTGCTCATGGTCAGGGTGGTCCCAAGGTTCAGGTGGTTCCAAGGTTCAGGTGGTCACTCTCAAGGTGGTCACAGGGCCAAGGTGGTCCCAGGGCCAAGGTGGTCACATCTCCAGGTGGTTCCAAGGTTCAGGTGGTCACAGGTTTAGGTGGTCATGGCCAAGATGGTCACAGGGTCAGGGAGATCCCAGGGTCCAGGTGGTCCCAAGGTCCAGGTGGTCAGAGGGTGAAGGTGGTCACAAGTCCAGGTGGTCACTGTCCAGGTGGTCATGGTCAAGGTGGTCCCAGGGTCCAGGTGGTCCCAGGGTCAAGGTGCTCATGGTCATGGTGGTCATGAAGTCCAGGTGGTCATGGTCAAGGTGGTCCCAGGGTCCAAGTGGTCGCTCTCAAGGTGGTCACAGGGTTCAGGTGATTGTGATCAAGGTGGTCACAGGTCCAGGTGGTCACAAGGTTCAGGTGGTCCCAAGGTCCAGGTGGTCAAGGTGGCCACAGGATCAAGGTGGCCACAAAGTCCAGGTGGTCCCAGTCCAGGTGGTCACTCTCAAGGTGGTCACAATGTCCAGGTTGTGGTCAAGGTGGTCATGGGGTCAAGGTGGTCACAGGTTCAGGTGGTCACAAAGTCCAGGTTGTGGTCAAAGTGGTCACGGTCCAGGTGGTCACTCTCAAGGTGGTCAGGGGTTCAAGGTGGTCACAATGTCCAGGTGGTCATGGCCAAGGTGGTCACAAAGTTCCAGTTGTGGTCAAGGTGGCCACAAAGCCCAGGTGGTCATGGTCAAGGTGGTCCCAGGGTCAAGGAGATCCCAAGGTTCAGGTGGTCACAGAGTGAAGGTGGTGACAGGGTCCAGGTGTTTATGGTCAAGGTGGTCACAAAGTCCAGGTTGTGGTCAAGGTGGTCACAGGGTCAAGGTGATCCCAAGGTCAAAGTGGTCACAGGGTGAAGGTGGTCACGTGATCCAGGTGACCATGGTCCAGGTGGTCCCAGGGTCCAGATGGATCCAAGGTCCAGGTGACCATGGCCAAGGTGGTCCCAAGGTCCAGGTGGTCCCAAGGTTCAGGTGGCCCAAAGGACCAGGTGATCATGATCAAGGTGGTCACAGGGTCCAGGTGGTCACAGGATCAAGGTGGCCACAAAGCCCAGGTTGTGGTCAAGGTGGTCACAGGTTCAGGTGACCATGGCCAAGGTGGTCACAGAGTCCAGGTTGTGGTCAAAGTGGTCACGGTCCAGGTGGTCACTCTCAAGGTGGTCACAAAGTTCCAGTTGTGGTCAAGGTGGTCACAGGTTCAAGGAGATCCCAAGGTCCAGGTGGTCACAGAGTGAACATGGTGACAGGGTCCAGGTGACCGTGGCCAAGGTGGTCAGGGGTTCAAGGTGGTCACAGGTCCAGGTGATCACAGGTCCAGGTGATCATGGCCAAGGTGGTCCAAAGGACCAGGTGATCATGGCCCAGGTGACCACAAGGCCCAGGTGATCATGGTCCAGGTGATCATGGCCCAGATGACCACAAGGTCCAGGTGATCATGGTCCAGGTGGTCCAAAGGTCCAGGTGACCACAAGGCCCAGGTGATCATGGCCCAGGTGACCACAAGGTCCAGGTGGTCACAGGTCCAGGTGATCATGGTCCAGGTGATCATGGCCCAGGTGGTCACAGGTCCAGGTGATCGTGGTCCAGGTGATCACAGGTCCACATGGCCATGGCCCAGGTGACCACAAGGTTCAGGTGATCATGGCCCAGGTGATCATGTCCAAGGTGGTCCAAAGGTCCAGGTGACCATGGCCCAGGTGACCACAAGGACCAGGTGACCATGGCCCAGCTGACCATGGCCAAGGTGATCACAAGGTCCAGGTGGTCAAGGAGCCCCTTTCCCAGGTGCCCCCAGGTGACCCCAAACTCCTTCTTGGCCCATCTGGGTGTGGCTGGAATGTCCTGGGCAGGTGAGACCTGACCCCACCTGGACAGGTGAGACCTGACCCCACCCAGACAGGTGAGATGGACAGGTGACATCTGACCACACCCAGCTCACCTGGGCAGGTGAGATCTGACCCCACCCAGACAGGTGAGATCTGACCCCACCCAGCTCACCTGGGCAGGTGACATCTGACCACACCTGGGCAGGTGAGATGGGCAGGTGAGACCTGACCCCACCTGGACAGGTGAGACCTGACCCCACCCAGGTCACACCTGACCCCACCCAGGTGAGACCTGACCCCACCCAGGTCAGACCTGACCCCACCCAGGTCAGACCTGAGCCCACCTGGACAGGTGAGACCTGACCCCACCCAGGTGAGACCTGACCCCACCCAGGTCACACCTGACCCCACCCAGGTCACACCTGACCCCACCTGGTGAGACCTGACCCCACCCAGGTCAGACCTGACCCCACCCAGGTGAGACCTGACCCCACCCAGGTCACACCTGACCCCACCCAGGTGAGACCTGACCCCACCCAGGTGAGACCTGACCCCACCCAGGTCACACCTGACCCCACCCAGGTCAGACCTGACCACACCCAGGTCACACCTGACCCCACCCAGGTGAGACCTGACCCACCCAGGTCACACCTGACCCCACCCAGGTCAGACCTGACCCCACCCAGGTCACACCTGACCCCACCCAGGTCACACCTGACCCCACCCAGGTCACACCTGACCCCACCCAGGTGAGACCTGACCCCACCCAGGTGAGACCTGACCCCACCCAGGTCACACCTGACCCCACCCAGGTCAGACCTGACCCCACCCAGACCAGACCTGACCCCACCCAGGTCAGACCTGACCCCACCCAGGTCAGACCTGACCCCACCCAGGTCACACCTGACCCCACCCAGGTGGGACCTGACCCCACCCAGGTCACACCTGACCCCACCCAGGTCAGACCTGACCCCACCCAGGTCACACCTGACCCCACCCAGGTCAGACCTGACCCCACCTGGACAGACCTGACCCCACCCAGGTCAGACCTGACCCCACCCAGGTCACACCTGACCCCACCCAGGTCAGACCTGACCCCACCCAGGTCAGACCTGACCCCACCCAGGTGAGACCTGACCCCACCCAGGTCACACCTGACCCCACCCAGGTGAGACCTGACCCCACCCAGGTCACACCTGACCCCACCCAGGTGAGACCTGACCCCACCCAGGTCACACCTGACCCCACCCAGGTCAGACCTGACCCCACCCAGGTGAGACCTGACCCCACCCAGGTGAGACCTGACCCCACCCAGGTCAGACCTGACCCCACCCAGGTCACACCTGACCCCACCCAGGTGGGACCTGACCCCACCCAGGTGAGACCTGACCCCACCCAGGTCACACCCTGACCCCACCCAGGTCAGACCTGACCCCACCCAGGTGAGACCTGACCCCACCCAGGTCACACCTGACCCCACCCAGGTGACGTCACACCTGACCCCACCCAGGTCACACCTGACCCCACCCAGGTGCCCTCTCGATGACGTCACACCTTCCACCCCCCCGATTGGCTGCTCAAACATCACGTGACCACACCTGGCCCCGCCCAAACCCCCCAGAGAATCCCAGAATTGAAATTTTGGGGATTTTGGGCATTTTCTGCTCCCTAAAATTCCAATTTTCTTTTTTTTTTGGTTGATTTTTCTCCTTTTTTTCCCTCAGATTTCCTAAAAATTCCCCATTTTTTGGGCAATTCCTCATTTTCTCCTTTTCCTCCCCATTTTTTTCTTTTTTCCCTTCATTTTCCTGCCAATTTTCCCTTTTTTTCATGATTTTTTGGAATTTATTTCTTTTTTTTTTCCCCACAATTTTCCCCCCATTTTTGCTCCATTTTTTCGGACTAAATTCCCGTTTTTCTCCTGGTTTTCCCTCCCAATTTTTTCTCCCATTTTCCCCCAATTTTTGGCCCTTTCACTGTTTTTTTCTCTCTTTTTTTCCCTCCAGTTTTCCCTCATTTTTTTCACCATTTTCCCCCCAATTTCCCCCCATTTTTTCCCCATTTTTTCCCCATTTCCTCCCTCCCATTTCCCCCATTTTCTCACTGCTTTATTCCCCCATTTTTCCCCCTTTCCCCCCATTTTTTCCCTGTTTATTCCCCATTTTCCCCACATTTTCCCCCACATTTTCCCCCATTTTTCCCCGTTTTTTCCCGTTTTTTCCCGTTTTTCCCCATTTTCACCCCATTTTGCAGTTCCCAAGGAGGACGAGTCACTGATCATTTCCCCATTTTCTCCCCATTTTTCCCTGTTTATTCCCCATTTTCCCCACGTTTTCCCCCATTTTTTCCCCATTTTTCCCCGTTTTTTCCCATTTTTTGACATTTTTCCAGTTTTCCCGTGTTTTGCCCCAGTTCCCGAGTAGAACGAGTCTCAGATCATTTCCCCATTTCTCCCCCATGTTTTCACATATTTCCCCCATTTTTTCTTTTTTTTTTCTATTTTTTCTAAATTTCCCCCATTTTTTCCCGTTTTTTTCCCCATTTTTTCATTGTTTTTTCCTGTTTTTTTCCCATTTTTTCACCGTTTTCCCCGTTTTCTCCCCATTTTGCAGTTTCCGAGGAGGACGAGTCGCGGATCATTTCCCCATTTTTCCCCATTTCCCCCCATTTTTTCCCTGTTTATTCCCCATTTTTTTCACCATTTTCCCCCATTTTTTCACCGTTTTTTCACATTTTTCACCATTTTTTCCCCGTTTTCGCCCCATTTTGCAGTTCCCGAGGAGGACGAGTCGCGCATCATCGGGGGCCGGCCCTGCTCGGTGGCCCAGCGCCCGTTCCAGGTGGCGCTGATCAAGCGGGGGCAGATCCTGTGCGGGGGCAGCCTGGTGGCCGCCAGGTGGGTGCTGACCGCCGCCCACTGCAAACAGCCAATCAGGTGAGGGCACACCTGGCACACCTGGGCACACCTCAGATACACCTGGGCACACCTGGGGACAACTGGGATACATCTGGGGACACCTGGGATACACCTGGGATACACCTGGGATACACCTGGGCACCCCTGGGATACACCTGGATTACACCTGGGCACACCAGGAGGCATCTGGGCACACCTGGGATACACCTGAGATACACTTGGGATACACCTGGGATAGGTTACACACACCTGGGCACACCTGGGCACACCTGGGCACACCTGGGCACACCTGGCACAGGTTACACACACACCTGGGGTCACGCTGGGTGCTCACAGCAGCACACTGCAAACAGCCAATCAGGTGAGGGCACACCTGGGGGTATCTGGGGACACCTGAGATACACCTGGGCACACCTGGGATAGGTTACACACACCTGGGCACACCTGAGCACACCTGGGCACACCTGGTGGGTGGTGACACATGTCCCAGCTCACCTGTCCCGTTATTTCCATCTCACCTGTCCCATATCACCTGTCCTGTGTCACCTGTCCCATGGACCTCCATCTCATCTGTCTCACCTGTCTCACCTGTCCCATCTCACCTGTCCCATGGGGCTCCATCTCACCTGTCTCACCTGTCCCCTCTCACCTGTCTCACCTGCGTCACCTTTTCAGGGAGCTGCAGGTGCTGATCGGCACCAACACCTTGCGGGCAGGTACGGGCCAGGTGCGCTCACCTGTGTCACCTGTCCTGTGTCACCTGTCCTGTGTCACCTGTCCCATCTCACCTGTCCCATGGACCTCCATCTCATCTGTCTCACCTGTCCCACCTGTCCCACCTGTCCCATCTCACCTGTCCCAATTTCACCTTTTCAGGGAGCTGCAGGTGCTGATCGGCACCAACACCTTGCGGGCAGGTACGGGCCAGGTGCGCTCACCTGTGTCACCTGTCCCGTCTCACCTGTCCAATCAAGCTCCATCTCACCTGTCCCATCTCACCTGTCCCTTGGACCTCCATCTCACCTGTGTCACCTGTCCTGTCTCACCTGTGTCACCTTTTCAGGGAGCTGCAGGTGCTGATCGGCACCAACACCCTGCGGGCAGGTACGGGCCAGGTGCGCTCACCTGTCCCATCTCACCTGTGTCACCTGTCCCATCTCACCTGTCCTGTGTCACCTGTCCCATCAAGCTCCATCTCACCTGTCCCATCTCACCTGTCCCCTCTCACCTTTTTCAGGGATCTCCAGGTGCTGATCGGCATCAACACCTTGCGGGCAGGTACGGGCCAGGTGTGCTCACCTGTCCTGTGTCACCTGTCCCTTCTCACCTGTCCCATCAAGCTCCATCTCACCTGTCCCATCTCACCTGTCCCACCTATCCCACCTCTCACCTGTCTCACCTGTCCCATCTCACCTGTCCCATGGGGCTCCATCTCACCTGTCCCATCTCACCTGTCCCAATTTCACCTTTTCAGGGAGCTGCAGGTGCTGATCGGCACCAACACCTTGCGGGCAGGTACGGGCCAGGTGCGCTCACCTGTGTCACCTGTCCTGTGTCACCTGTCCCATCAAGCTCCATCTCACCTGTGTCACCTGTCCCATCTCACCTGTGTCACTTTTCAGGGAGCTGCAGGTGCTGATCGGCACCAACACCCTGCGGGCAGGTACGGGCCAGGTGCGCCGCGTCTCGCGCCTGCAGGTGCACCCCGGCTACAACCCGCGGCGCAACGACAACGACTTCATGCTGCTGCACCTGGACGCACCTGTGCGCTTCGGGCCCCGCGTCAAGAAAATCCGCCCGGCCACCAGGTGTCCCCGGGCGGGGCAGAACTGCAGCGTCAGCGGCTGGGGCACCACCAAATCACCTGGAGGTACCTGGGCACACCTGGGCACAGGTGGGAGGGGTCAGGGAGGGTCCCAGGTGGGGTTTCTGGAGCTCTTTATGGAGACCAGGTGGGGTCTCAGGTGAGATTTATGAAGCTCTTTACAGAGACCAGGTGAGAGCTCAGGTGGGTTCCCAGGTGAGGTTTCAGGGAGGGTCTCAGGTGTGCCCTCAAATGGGTTCCCAGGTGGGGTCTCAGGTGAGGTTCATGGAGCTCTCTATGAGACCAGGTGAGAGCTCAGGTGAGGTCTCAAGTGAGCCCCAGGTGAGCCCCATGTGTGTCCCAGGTGTGTCTCAAGTGTGTCCCAGGTGAGTCCCAGGTGGGGTCTCAGGTGAGGTTTATGGAGCTCCTTATGGAGACCAGATGGGGTCTCAGGTGAGCCTCAGGTGTGTTCCAGGTGTGTCCCAGGTGTGTCCTCAGGTGGGTTCCCAGGTGGGGGTCTCAGGTGGGGTTTCTGGAGCTCCTTATGGAGACCAGGTGAGGTCTCAGGTGAGATCTCACGTGGGTTCTCAGGTGGGTCTCAGGTGGGTCTCAGGTGAGCCCCAGGTGTGTCCCAGGTGTGTCCCAGGTGTGCCCCAGGTGTGTCCCAGGTGTGCCCCAGGTGTGTCCCAGGTGTGTCCCAGGTGTGCCCCAGGTGTGTCCCAGGTGTGTCCCAGGTGTGTCCCAGGTGTGCCCCAGGTGTGTCCCAGGTGTGTCCCAGGTGTGCCCCAGGTGTGCCCCAGGTGTGTCCCAGGTGTGCCCCAGGTGTGCCCCAGGTGTGTCCCAGGTGTGTCCCAGGTGTCCCCGGGCGGGGCAGAACTGCAGCGTCAGCGGCTGGGGCACCACCAAGTCACCTGGAGGTACCTGGGCACACCTGGGCACAGGTGTGAGGGTCTGGGAGGGTCACAGGTGAGGTTTCTGGGGCTCCTTATGGAGACCAGGTGAGAGCTCAGGTGAGGTCTCACGTGGGTTCTCAGGTGGGTCCCAGGTGTGTCCCAGGTGGGGTCTCAGGTGAGGTTTCTGGAGCTCTTTATGGAGACCACGTGTGGTCTAAGGTGAGGTCTCAGGTGTGTCCCAGGTGTGTCCCAGGTGAGCCCCAGGTGTGTCCTCAGGTGTGTCCCAGGTGTGTCCTCAGGTGTGTCCCCGGTGGGGTCTCAGGTGAGGTTTATGAAGCTCTTTATGGAGACCAGGTGAGGTCTCAGGTGTGTCCCAGGTGTGTCCTCAGGTGGGTTCCCAGGTGAAGTCTCAGGTGAGGTTTATGGAGCTCCTTATGGAGACCAGCTGTGTCACAGGTGTCCCCAGGTGTGTCCCAGGTGTGTCCCAGGTGTGTCCCAGGTGTGTCCCAGGTGGGGCAGAACTGCGGCGTGTCCACCTGGGGCACCACCAAATCACCTGGAGGTACCTGGGCACAGGTGGGGGGGGGTCAGGGAGGGTCTCAGGTGTGCCCCAGGTGAGGTTTCTGGAGCTCCTTATGGAGACCAGGTGAGGTCTCAGGTGAGGTCTCAGGTGAGGTCTCACCTGGGTTCTCAGGTGTGTCTCAGGTGGGTCTCAGGTGAGCCCCAGATGTGTCCTCAAATGGGTTCCCAGGTGTGTCTCAGGTGAGGTTCATGGAGCTCTCTATGAGACCAGGTGAGAGCTCAGGTGGGGTCTCAGGTGAGGTCTCAAGTGAGCTCCAGGTGTGTCCTCAGGTGGGTTCCCAGGTGGGGTCTCAGGTGTGGTTTCTGGAGCTCCTTATGGAGACCAGGTGGGGTCTCAGGTGAGGTCTCACGTGGGTTCTCAGGTGTGCCCAGGTGTGTCTCAGGTGAGCCCCAGGTGTGTCCTCAAATGGGTTCCCACGTGTGTCTCAGGTGGGGTCTCAGGTGAGGGTTCTGGAGCTCTTCATGGAGACCAGGTGTGTCCCAGGTGGGTTCCCAGGTGAGGTTTCAGGGAGGGTCTCAGGTGAGCCCCAGGTGTGTCCCAGGTGTGTCCCAGGTGGGTTCCCAGGTGGGGTCTCAGGTGAGGTTTCTGGAGCTCTTTATGGAGACCAGGTGTGACCCCAGGTGAGGTCCCAGGTGAGCCCCAGGTGAAAGCTCAGGTGAGGTCCCAGGTGGGGTCTCAGATGAGTCCCAGGTGTGTCACAGATGGGGTCTCAGGTGAGGTTTCTGGAGCTCCTTACGGAGACCAGGTGGGGTCTCAGGTGAGGTTTATGGAGCTCTTTATGGAGACCAGGTGAGGTCTCAGGTGAGCCCCAGGTGTGCCCCAGGTGAAAGTTCAGGTGGGGTCTCAGATGAGTCCCAGGTGTGTCCCAGGTGGGGCAGAACTGCAGCGTGTCCGGGTGGGGCACCACCAAACCACCTGGAGGTACCTGGGCACACCTGGGCACAGGTGTGGGGGGGGGGGGGTCAGGGAGGGTCACAGGTGTGCCCCAGGTGAGGTTTCTGGAGCTCCTTATGGAGACCAGGTGGGGTCTCAGGTGAGCCCCAGGTGTGTCCCAGGTGTGTCCCAGGTGTGTCCTCAGGTGGGTTCCCAGGTGAAGTCTCAGGTGAGGTTTCTGGAGCTCCTTATGGAGACCAGGTGGGGTCTCAGGTGAGATCTCACGTGAGTTCCCAGGTGTGTCCCAGGTGGGATCTCAGGTGAGATTTATGAAGCTCTTTATGGAGACCAGGTGAGAGCGCAGGTGGGTTCCCAGGTGTGTTCTCAGGTGAGGTCCCAGGTGTGTCCCAGGTGTGTCCCAGGTGTGTCCCAGGTGTCCCTGGGCGGGGCAGAACTGCAGCGTGTCCGGCTGGGGCACCACCAAGTCACCTGGAGGTACCTGGGCACACCTGGGCACAGGTGTGGGTGGGGTCAGGGAGGGTTCAGGTGAGCTCCAGGTGAGGTTTCTGGAGCTCCTTATGGAGACCAGGTGGGGTCTCAGGTGAGGTCTCACGTGGGTTCTCAGGTGTGTCTCACATGGGTTCTCAGGTGAGCCCCAGGTGTGTCCTCACATGGGTTCCCAGGTGTGTCTCAGGTGGGGTCTCAGGTGAGCTTTCTGGAGCTCCTTATGGAGACCAGGTGTGACCCCAGGTGAGGTCCCAGATGAGCCCCAGGTGTGCCCCAGGTGAAAGCTCAGGTGGGGTCCCAGGTGTGTCCCAGGTGTGTCCCAGGTGGGTTCCCAGGTGGGGTGTCAGGTGAGGTTTATGGAGCTCTTTATGGAGACCAGGTGGGGTCTCAGGTGAGGTCCCAGGTGAGCCCCAGGTGTGTCCCAGGTGTGTCCTCAGGTGAGGTTTCTGGAGCTCTTTATGGAGACCAGGTGAGGTCTCAGGTGAGATCTCACATGGGTTCTCAGGTGTGTCCCAGGTGGGGTCTCAGGTGAGGTTTATGGAGCTCTTTATGGAGACCAGGTGAGAGCTCAGGTGTGTCCCAAGTGTGTCCCAGGTGGGTTCCCAGGTGGGGTCCCAGGTGAGGTTTCTGGAGCTCTTCATGGAGACCAGGTGGGGTCTCAGGTGAGGTCCCAGGTGAGCTCCAGGTGTGCCCCAGGTGTGCCTCAGGTGTGTCCCAGGTGGGGTCTCAGGTGAGGTTTCTGGAGCTCCTTATGGAGACCAGGTGAGAGCTCAGGTGGGGTCTCAGGTGAGGTCTCAAGTGAGCTCCAGGTGTGCCCCAGGTGAGCCCCATGTATGTCCCAGGTGTGTCCTCAGGTGGGTTCCCAGGTGGGGTCTCAGGTGAGGTTTCTGGAGCTCCTTATGGAGACCAGGTGGGGTCTCAGGTGAGATCTCACGTGGGTTCTCAGGTGTGTCTCAGGTGTGTCTCAGGTGAGCCCCAGGTGTGTCCCAAGTGTGTCCCAGGTGTGTCTCAGGTGGGGTCTCAGGTGAGGTTTCTGGAGCTCCTTATGGAGACCAGGTGAGGTCTCAGGTGTGTCCCAGGTGTGTCCCAGGTGTCCCCGGGCGGGGCAGAACTGCAGCGTCTCAGGCTGGGGCACCACCAAATCACCTGGAGGTACCTGGGCACACCTGGGCACACCTGGGCACACCTGGATGGGTCCAGGAAGGTTTTGGGTCCCAGAATGGGGCAAATCCAGGGGATTTTTGGGCTCCTAGTGACCCAAAAATGGGGATTTTTGGGTTTTTTGGCCTCCCTGTCTCACCTGTGCTCACCTGGAAGGTTTTGGGTTCTGCCAAGGTTGGGAACGGTCCCAGAATGGGGCAAATCCTGGGGATTTTGGGTTCTGCTGACCAAAATTGGGGATTTTAGGTTTTTTTTGCCTTACCTGTGCTCACCTGTGCTCACCTGGATGGGTCCTGGAAGGTTTTGGGTTCCAAAATGGGGCAAATCCTGGGGGTTTTGGGTTCTGCTGACCAAAAATGGAGATTTTTTTGGGGATTTCTCTCACCTGTGCTCACCTGTGCTCACCTGGACGGGTCCAGGAAGGTTGGGAACGATTCCAAAAGGGGGCAAATCCTGAGGATTTTGGGTTCTGCTGACCAAAAATGGAGATTTTGGGGTTTTTTGTTTTTTTTTTCCTTACCTGTCTCACCTGTCCCTCACCTGTCTCACCAGGAAGGTTTTGGGTTCCAGAATGGGGCAAATCCGGGGGATTTTGGGTTCCACTGACCAAAAACTGAGATTTTTTTTTTGTTTTTCTCTCTCACCTGTCTCACCTGTGCAGGTGTTTCGGGGTCCCACCATCACCTTTGGGGCTGGGAATGGTCCCAGAATGGGGCAAATCCAGGGGATTTTGGGTTCCGCTTACCAAAAATTGAGATTTTTTTTTTGTTTTGTTTTTGTCTCTTACCTGTGCTCACCTGTCTCACCTGTACGTGTCCAGGAAGGTTTTGGGTCCCAGAATGGGGCAAATCCAGGGGGTTTTGGGTTCTCCTGACCAAAAATTGAGAATTTTTTTTTGTTTTTTTTCTCTCCCCTGTCTCACCTGTCCCTCTCCTGTCTCACCTGTCCCTCCCCTGTCTCACCTGTCCCACCTGTGCAGCCAAGCTGCCGCGGGACCTGCAGTGTGCCCAGGTGCAGACCTTCGGGCCGGAGCAGTGCGCCCGCGCCTACGGCAACGCCGTCACCCGCAACATGTTCTGCGCAGGTGTGCCCCAGGGCGGCGTCGACTCCTGCCAGGTGAGTCACAGGTGTGCCCCAGATACCCCCAGGTGTGTCCCAGGTGTGTCCCAGGTGAGTTCAGGTGTGCCCAGGTGTGCCCCAGGTACCCCCAGGTGTGCCCCAGGGCGGTGGCATCTCCTGCCAGGTGAGTCACAGGTGTGCCCCAGGTGTGTGCCCAGGTGTGCCCCAGGGTGGCATCGACTCCTGCCAGGTGAGTGGGACAGGTGGGCACAGGTGTGCCCCAGGTACCCCCAGGTGTGCCCCAGGTACCCCCAGGTGTGCCCCAGGTACCCCAGGTGTGCCCCAGGGCGGCATCGACTCCTGCCAGGTGAGTGGGACAGGTGGGCACAGGTGTGCCCAGGTGTGTGCCAGGTGTGTGCCCCAGGTACCCCCAGGTGCGCCCCAGGGCGGCGTCGACTCCTGCCAGGTGAGTGCCCAGGTGGGCACAGGTGGGTACAGGTGTGTCCAGGTGTGTCCCAGGTGTGTCCCAGGTACCCCCAGGTGTGCCCCAGGGCGGTGGCATCTCCTGCCAGGTGAGTCACAGGTGTGCCCCAGGTGTGTGCCAGGTGTGCCCCAGGATGGCATCAACTCCTGCCAGGTGAGTCCAGGTGTGCCAGGTGTGTCCCAGGTACCCCCAGGTACCCCCAGGTGTGCCCCAGGTACCCCCAGGTGTGCCCAGGTACCCCCAGGTGTGCCCCAGGGCGGCGTCGACTCCTGCCAGGTGAGTGGGACAGGTGTGCCCCAGGTACCCCCAGGTGTGCCCAGGTGGGCACAGGTGTGTGCCAGGTGTGCGCAGGTGTGTCCCAGGTGTGCCCCAGGTGAGTCCAGGTGTGCCCAGGTGTGTCCCAGGTGGGCCCAGGTGTGTGCCTGGTGTGCCCCAGGGTGGCGTCGACTCCTGCCAGGTGAGTCACAGGTGGGCACAGGTGGGTACAGGGGTGTGCAGGTGTGCCCAGGTGTGTCCCAGGTACCCCCAGGTGTGCCCAGGTGTGCCCAGGTGTGTGCAGGTGTGTCCCAGGTGTGCCCCAGGGCGGCGCCGACTCCTGCCAGGTGAGTGCCCAGGTGGGCACAGGTGTGCCCCAGGTACCCCCAGGTGTGCCCCAGGTGTGTCCCAGGTGAGTTCAGGTGTGCCCAGATATGCCCCAGGTGTATCTCAGGTGTATCTCAGGTGTGTCTCACCTGTCTCACCTGTCTCTCACCTGTCGCAGGGTGACTCAGGTGGCCCGCTGGTGTGCGGGGGGTACCTGCAGGGCGTGGTCTCCTGGGGCCTGGTGTAACCCAGGTGTATCTCAGGTGTATCTCAGGTGTATCTCAGGTATCTCAGGTGTGTCTCTCACCTGTCGCAGGGTGACTCCGGGGGCCCGCTGGTGTGCGGGGGGTACCTGCAGGGCGTGGTCTCCTGGGGCCTGGTGTAACCCAGGTGTAACCCAGGTGTATCCCAGGTGTATGTCACCTGTCCCAGGTGTATCTCAGGTATCCCAGGTGTATCCCAGGTGTAACCCAGGTGTATCTCAGGTGTAACCCAGGTGTATCCCAGGTATCCCAGGTGTATCCCAGGTGTATCTCAGGTGTATCTCACCTGTCCCAGGTGTCTCACCTGTCCGTTACCTGTTTCAGGGTGACTCCGGTGGCCCGCTGGTGTGCGGGGGGTACCTGCAGGGCGTGGTCTCCTGGGGCCTGGTGTAACTCAGGTGTATCCCAGGTGTATCTCAGGTGTATCCCAGGTGTAACCCAGGTGTATCCCAGGTGTATCCCAGGTATCTCAGGTGTAACCCAGGTGTATCTCAGGTATCTCACCTGTCTCTCACCTGTCCTAGGGTGACTCAGGTGGCCCCCTGGTGTGCGGGGGGTACCTGCAGGGCGTGGTCTCCTGGGGCCTGGTGTAACCCAGGTGTATCCCAGGTGTAACCCAGGTGTATCCCAGGTGTATCCCAGGTGTAACCCAGGTGTAACCCAGGTGTATCCCAGGTGTATCCCAGGTGTATCCCAGGTGTAACCCAGGTGTAACCCAGGTGTAACCCAGGTGTATCCCAGGTGTATCCCAGGTGTGTCCCAGGTGTAACCCAGGTGTATCCCAGGTGTATCCCAGGTGTATCCCAGGTGTATCCCAGGTGTAACCCAGGTGTATCCCAGGTGTATCCCAGGTGTAACCCAGGTGTAACCCAGGTGTATCCCAGGTGTATCCCAGGTGTATCCCAGGTGTAACCCAGGTGTAACCCAGGTGTATCCCAGGTGTATCCCAGGTGTAACCCAGGTGTATCCCAGGTGTATCCCAGGTGTATCTCACCTGTCTCAGGTATCTCACCTGTCTCTCACCTGTCCCAGGGTGACTCCGGGGGCCCGCTGGTGTGCGGGGGGTACCTGCAGGGCGTGGTCTCCTGGGGCCTGGTGTAACCCAGGTGTATCCCAGGTGTATCCCAGGTGTCTCAGGTGTATCTCAGGTGTATCCCAGGTGTCTCTCACCTGTCTCAGGTGTATCTCACCTGTCTCTCACCTGTTTCAGGGTGACTCAGGTGGCCCCCTGGTGTGCGGGGGGTACCTGCAGGGCGTGGTCTCCTGGGGCCTGGTGTATCCCAGGTGTATCCCAGGTGTATCTCAGGTATCTCAGGTGTATCTCACCTGTCTCACCTGTGTCTCACCTGTTTCAGGGTGACTCCGGGGGCCCGCTGGTGTGCGGGGGGTACCTGCAGGGCGTGGTCTCCTGGGGCCAGGTGTAACCCAGGTGTATCCCAGGTGTATCCCAGGTGTATCCCAGGTGTATCTCAGGTGTATCCCAGGTGTATCCCAGGTGTCTCTCAGGTATCTCAGGTGTGTCTCACCTGTCCATTACCTGTCCTAGGGTGACTCAGGTGGCCCCCTGGTGTGCGGGGGGTACCTGCAGGGCGTGGTCTCCTGGGGCCTGGTGTAACCCAGGTGTATCTCAGGTGTATCTCAGGTGTATCTCAGGTGTATCTCAGGTATCTCACCTGTCTCTCACCTGTTTCAGGGTGACTCAGGTGGCCCCCTGGTGTGCGGGGGGTACCTGCAGGGCGTGGTCTCCTGGGGCCTGGTGTAACCCAGGTGTATCCCAGGTGTATCCCAGGTGTATCCCAGGTGTATCCCAGGTGTATCCCAGGTGTATCCCAGGTGTATCCCAGGTGTATCCCAGGTATCTCAGGTGTGTCATTACCTGTTTCAGGGTGACTCAGGGGGCCCGCTGGTGTGCGGGGGGTACCTGCAGGGCGTGGTCTCCTGGGGCCTGGTGTAACCCAGGTGTATCCCAGGTGTATCCCAGGTGTATCCCAGGTGTATCTCACCTGTCCCAGGTGTATCTCACCTGTCTCTCACCTGTTTCAGGGTGACTCAGGTGGCCCCCTGGTGTGCGGGGGGTACCTGCAGGGCGTGGTCTCCTGGGGCCTGGTGTAACCCAGGTGTATCCCAGGTGTAACCCAGGTGTATCCCAGGTGTATCTCAGGTATCTCACCTGTCCCAGGTGTATCTCAGGTGTCTCACCTGTCTCTCACCTGTCGCAGGGTGACTCAGGTGGCCCCCTGGTGTGCGGGGGGTACCTGCAGGGCGTGGTCTCCTGGGGCCTGGTGTATCCCAGGTGTATCCCAGGTGTATCCCAGGTGTATCTCAGGTGTATCCCAGGTGTATCCCAGGTGTATCTCAGGTGTATCCCAGGTGTATCTCAGGTGTATCCCAGGTGTATCCCAGGTGTATCCCAGGTGTATCCCAGGTGTAACCCAGGTGTATCTCAGGTGTATCCCAGGTGTAACCCAGGTGTATCCCAGGTGTATCTCAGGTGTAACCCAGGTGTATCCCAGGTGTAACCCAGGTGTATCTCAGGTGTCTCAGGTGTATCTCAGGTGTATCCCAGGTATCTCAGGTGTGTCATTACCTGTCACAGGGTGACTCAGGTGGCCCGCTGGTGTGCGGGGGGTACCTGCAGGGCATGGTCTCCTGGGGCCTGGTGTATCTCAGGTGTAACCCAGGTGTATCCCAGGTGTATCTCACCTGTCTCAGGTGTCTCTCACCTGTCTCACCTGTCTCTCACCTGTCGCAGGGTGACTCAGGGGGCCCGCTGGTGTGCGGGGGGTACCTGCAGGGCGTGGTCTCCCGGGGCCTGGTGTAACCCAGGTGTATCTCAGGTGTATCCCAGGTGTATCCCAGGTGTATCTCACCTGTCCCAGGTGTATCTCACCTGTCCATTACCTGTCCCAGGGTGACTCCGGGGGCCCGCTGGTGTGCGGGGGGGTACCTGCAGGGCGTGGTCTCCTGGGGCCTGGTGTATCCCAGGTGTAACCCAGGTGTATCTCAGGTGTATCTCACCTGTCCCAGGTGTATCCCAGGTGTATCTCAGGTGTCTCACCTGTCTCTCACCTGTCCCAGGGTGACTCAGGTGGCCCCCTGGTGTGCGGGGGGGTACCTGCAGGGCGTGGTCTCCTGGGGCCTGGCCGTGTGCGGGCAGCGCGGGAACCCCGGCGTGTACAGCAACGTCTGCCGGGCCACGCCCTGGATACGGCGCGTCATCGGCAGCGACCAATGAGGGACCGGCAGCGACCGGCGGCCACCAATGAGGGACCAGGAGCGACCACAAGTGACCAGCAGTGACCAGGAGTGACCATGAGTGACCAACATCGACCAGGAGTGACCACGAGTGACCACAAGTGACCAATGGGGACCAGGAGTGACCAATGAGTGACCACGAGTGACCAACATCAACCAGGAGTGACCACAAGTGACCAATGGGGACCAGGAGTGACCAATGAGTGACCACCAGTGACCACGAGTGACCAACAGCAACCAGTGACCAGTGACCAACAAGGACTGTGAGTGACCAATGAGTGACCAACAGCGACCAGTGACCAACAGTGACCATCAGTGGCCAGGAGTGACCAACATTGGCCAGGAATGACCAACAGTGACCATGAGTGACCAATGAGTGACCAATGAGTGACCAATGAGTGACCAACGGGGACCAGCATTGACCAGCAGTGACCAGCAGTGACCATCAGTGACCATCAGTGACCAGGAGTGACCAATATTGACCACGAGTGACCAACAGCAACCAGTGACCAGTGACCAACAGGGACCGTGAGTGACCAGGAGTGACCAACACCAACAACACCGACCAGGAGTGACCAACAGTGACCATGAGTGACCCTCAGTGACCAATGAGTGACCACGAGTGACCAGAGACCAACAGTGACCAATGAGTGACCAACAGTGACCAACAGTGACCAGCAACCAATGACCACGAGTGACCAGGAGTGACCAACGGGGACCACGAGTGACCAGCAGTGACCAGCAGTGACCAGGAGTGACCAACATCGACCAGGAGTGACCACGAGTGACCAGCAGTGACCATCGGGGACCAGGAGTGACCAGTGACCAACAGTGACCAACAGCAACCAGCAACCAGTGACCAGGAGTGACCAGCAGTGACCAACATGGACCAGGAGTGACCACGAGTGACCACGAGTGACCACGAGTGACCAGCAGTGACTCTCAGTGACCAACAGTGACCAGGAGTGACCACCAGTGACCACGAGTGACCAGCAGTGACCCTCAGTGATCACCAGTGACCATAAGTGACCACAAGTGACCAGGAGTGACCATCGGTGACCATCAGTGACCACGAGTGACCCTCAGTGACCATCAGTGACCATCAGTGATCACCAGTGACCATCAGTGACCAACGGGGACCAACAGTGACCACCAGTGACCAACAGTGACCACGAGTGACCAACAGTGACCACGAGTGACCAACAGTGACCAACGGGGACCAACAGTGACCACCAGTGACCAACAGTGACCACGAGTGACCACGAGTGACCAGCAGTGACCCTCAGTGATCACCAGTGACCATCAGTGACCATAAGTGACCATCAGTGACCAATGAGTGACCACGAGTGACCATCAGGGACCAACAGTGACCACCAGTGACCACAAGTGACCAATGAGTGACCACGAGTGACCAGCAGGGACCAACAGTGACCAACAGCGACCACGAGTGACCACCAGTGACCAGGAGTGAGGACCAAGGACCAGGAGTGACCAGCAGTGACCAGCAGTGACCAGCAGTGACCAGCAGTGACCAGCAGTGACCACGAGCGACCAGGAGACCACAAGTGACCAACAGCAACCAGTGACCATGAGTGACCAACAGTGACCAGGAGTGACCAGCAGTGACCATGAGTGACCACGAGTGACCAGAGACCAGCAGTGACCAACAGTGATCAACAGTGACCAACAACCAATGACCACGAGTGACCAGGAGTGACCAACGGGGACCACGAGTGACCAGCAGTGACCTGGAGTGACCAGC
The DNA here is from genome assembly GCA_039654755.1 of Calcarius lapponicus. Classification (NCBI taxonomy): domain Eukaryota; kingdom Metazoa; phylum Chordata; class Aves; order Passeriformes; family Fringillidae; genus Calcarius; species Calcarius lapponicus. Next base: position 51,877 of record JBBFKN010000241.1, read on the forward strand.
AGTGACCAGCAGTGATCACCAGTGACCAGGAGTGACCAACAGTGACCATCAGTGACCATCAGTGACCATGAGTGACCAGCAGTGACCATCAGTGACCACCAGTGACCAACGGGGACCGTGAGTGACCAACAGTGACCACCAGTGGCCAGGAGTGACCAACATTGGCCAGGAATGACCAACAGTGACCACTGAGTGACCATGAGTGACCAATGAGTGACCAATGAGTGACCAATGAGTGACCAACGGGGACCAGCATTGACCAGCAGTGACCAGCAGTGACCATCAGTGACCATCAGTGACCAGCAGTGACCACCAGTGACCAACAGTGACCACGAGTGACCAACAGTGACCAACGGGGACCAACAGTGACCACCAGTGACCAACAGTGACCACGAGTGACCACGAGTGACCAGCAGTGACCCTCAGTGATCACCAGTGATCATCAGTGACCAGGAGTGACCATCAGTGACCACCAGGGACTGTGAGTGACCATCGGTGACCACGAGTGACCAACAGTGACCATCAGTGACCATCAGTGACCAGGAGTGACCACGAGTGACCATGAGTGACCGGGGGATTTGGGGGGAAATAAAGAAAAATGGAAAAAAACCCCGAGAGATGTGAACTGGGATGGAACTGGGATGGACTGGGATGGACTGGGATGGACTGGGAGGGACTGGGATGGACTGGGAGGGACTGGGAGGGACTGGGAGGGACTGGGATGGACTGGGATGGACTGGGAGGGACTGGGATGGACTGGGAGGGACTGGGAGGGAACTGGGAGGGACTGGGGTGGACTGGGAGGGACTGGGATGGACTGGGAGGGAACTGGGATGGACTGGGAGGGACTGGGATGGACTGGGAGGGAACTGGGATGGACTGGGAGGGACTGGGAGGGACTGGGAGGGACTGGGAGGAACTGGGACAAACTGGGAGGGACTGGAAGGAACTGGGATCAAACTGGAAGGGAACTGGGATGAAACTGGGACAAACTGGGAGGAACTGGGATGAACTGGGGTCACTTTAAGGAGCGCGGGAACTCCGCCTCAGGGCCTGACGGGAGTTGTAGTCCCGGAAGTAACCGGGCTCCATGGGGCGCGGGGCACGATGGGAGTTGTAGTCCCGGAAGTGGCTGCTCAGCGCCCCCTCTCGGTCACCGCCGGTCAGCCAACATTCAGGGCACTGGTTTGAACTGGGATGGACTGGGAGGGACTGGGAGGGCACTGGGAGGGACTGGGACCACAGTGAGATGAACTGGGAGGCACTGGGAGGTACTGGGAGGTTACTGGGATCATACTGGAATGAACTGGGAGGCACTGGGATCATACTGGGATGAACTGGGATGTACTGGGAGGGTACTGGGATGAACTGGGGGGGAACTGGGATCATACTGGGATGAACTGGGGGGGAACTGGGATCATACTGGGATGAACTGGGAGGTCACTGGGATGAACTGGGATCATACTGGGATGAACTGGGAGGCACTGGGAGGGTACTGGGATGAACTGGGATCATACTGGGATGAACTGGGAGGGTACTGGGATCATACTGGGATGTACTGGGAGGTCACTGGGATGAACTGGGATCATACTGGGATGAACTGGGAGGCACTGGGATCATACTGGGATGAACTGGGATGTTCTGGGAGGTCACTGGGATGAACTGGGATCATACTGGGATGAACTGGGATCATACTGGGATGAACTGGGAGGCACTGGGATCATACTGGGATGAACTGGGATGTACTGGGAGGCACTGGGATCATACTGGGATGTACTGGGATGAACTGGGATCATACTGGGATGAACTGGGAGGCACTGGGATGTACTGGGAGGCACTGGGATCATACTGGGATGAACTGGGATGTACTGGGAGGTCACTGGGATCATACTGGGATGAACTGGGATGAACTGGGATCATACTGGGATGAACTGGGATGAACTGGGATCATACTGGGATGAACTGGGGGGGGGGAACTGGGAGCACTGGGCCGTACTGGGAAGGGCGCTGTGAGGCACTGGGGTGAACTGGGATGAACTGGGCGGAACTGGGAGGAGGAACTGGGAAGGGCACTGGGCTGAACTGGGCTAAACTGGAACGGGCACTTCGGGGCAGTGGGAGGGACTGGGAGGGAAACTGGGAGGGACTGGGAGGGACTGGGAGGCCCCGGAAGGGGGAACTGGGAGAAACTGGGTTGAACTGGGATGAACTGGGAGGGAACTGGGATGGACTGGGATGAACTGGGAAGAACTGGGAGGGGGACCGGGAGTGCACTGGGCTAAACTGGGAGGAACTGGGTTGAACTGGGATGAACTGGGATGAACTGGGAGGAACTGGGAGGAACTGGGAGGAACTGGAAGGAACTGGGAGAAACTGGGAGAGACTGGGTTGAACTGGGATGAACTGGGATGAACTGGGAGGGACTGGGAGGGACTGGGAGGAACTGGGAGGAACTGGGAGGGACTGGGAGGAACTGGGAGGCCCCGGAAGGGGGAACTGGGAGAAACTGGGTTGAACTGGGATGAACTGGGAGGGACTGGGAGGGACTGGGAGGAACTGGGATGAACTGGGAGGGAACTGGGAGGGACTGGGAGGGACTGGGAGGGACTGGGATGAACTGGGATGAACTGGGAGGGAACTGGATTGAACTGGGAGGGGAACTGGGCAGGGCACGGGGCCGAACTGGTTTGAACTGGTCTGAACTGGGATTTAAAGGCCGCGGCTCCTTCCTCGCCCTCCTCCTCCTCCCGATGGAGCGGCTGCTGCCGCTGCTGCTGCTGGCCACTGGTTTGTACTGGTTTATACTGGTTTGTACTGGTTTGGGCCGGGGGGCACTGGGAGTGAACTGGGAATGAACTGGGGGGGGCACTGGTTTGTACTGGTTTGTACTGGTTTATACTGGTTTATACTGGTTTGGGCTGGGGGGGGCTGGGAGTGAACTGGGAGCAAACTGGGGGGGCACTGGTTTGTACTGGTTTGTACTGGTTTGTACTGGTTTCTACTGGGGGGGCACTGGGAGGCTGCTGGTGGCCACTGGTTTGCACTGGTTTGTACTGGTTTGGATTGGGGGGCATTGGTTTGTACTGGTTTGTACTGGTTTGGGCTGGGGGCACTGGTTTGTACTGGTTTGTACTGGTTTGTACTGGTTTGGATTGGGGGCACTGGGAGGCTGCTGCTGGCCACTGGTTTGTACTGGTTTGTACTGGTTTGGACGGGGGGGGGGCACTGGTTTGTACTGGTTTGGGCTGGGGGCACTGGTTTGTACTGGTTTGGATTGGGGGCACTGGTTTGTACTGGTTTGGGCTGGGGGCACTGGTTTGTACTGGTTTGTACTGGTTTGGATTGGGGGCACTGGTTTGTACTGGTTTGTACTGGTTTGGGCTGGGGGCACTGGTTTGTACTGGTTTGTACTGGTTTGTACTGGTTTGTACTGGTTTGGACTGGGGGGGCACTGGTTTGTACTGGTTTGGATTGGGGGGCACTGGTTTGTACTGGTTTGGATTGGGGGCACTGGTTTGTACTGGTTTGTACTGGCTTGGACTGGGGGGGCACTGGTTTGTACTGGTTTGGATTGGGGGCACTGGTTTGTACTGGTTTGTACTGGCTTGTACTGGTTTGGACTGGTTTGGACTGGGAGGGACTGGGGGGCACTGGGAGGCTGCTGCTGGCCACTGGTTTGTACTGGTTTATACTGGTTTGGACTGGGGGGGGCTGGGAGTGAACTGGGAGCAAACTGGGGGGGGCACTGGTTTGGACTGGGGGGAACTGGGAGGGACTGGGGGGCACTGGTTTGTACTGGTTTATACTGGTTTGGGCTGGGGGGCACTGGGAGGGGGTTGCTGCTGCTGCTGGCCACTGGTTTATACTGGTTTGTACTGGTTTGGACTGGAGGCACTGGGAGGGACTGGGGGGCACTGGTTTTTACTGGTTTGTACTGGTCTGTACTGGTTTGTACTGGGGAGCACTGGGACTGAACTGGGATGAACTGGGAATGAACTGGGAGCACTGGGATGAACTGGGAATGAGCTGGGAATGAACTGGGATGAACTGGGAATGAATTGGGATGAACTGGGAGCACTGGGATGAACTGGGACGAACTGGGAGCACTGGGATGAACTGGGAATGAACTGGGAGCACTGGGAATGAACTGGGAATGAACTGGGAGCACTGGAATGAACTGGGATGAACTGGGAATGAACTGGGAGCACTGGGATGAACTGGGATGAACTGGGAATGAACTGGGAATGAACTGGGAGCACTGGGATGAACTGGGAGCACTGGAATGAACTGGGAGCACTGGGATGAACTGGGAATGAACTGGGAATGAACTGGGAGCACTGGGAGGACACTGGGATGGAGCCAGGGGTGAACTGGGGACACTGGGAGGGAACTGGGAGGAACTGGGAGGAACTGGGAGGAACTGGGAGGGACTGGGATGAGTGGGAGGCAATCGACTGGGTGAACTGGTTTGTACTGGGAGGGTGAACTGGGAGCACTGGGAATGAACTGGGGATGAACTGGGAGCACTGGGAGGGACTGGGAGTAAACTGGGAGGAACTGGGAGTGAACTGGGAATGAACTGGGAGCACTGGGATGAACTGGGAGTACTGGGAGTGAACTGGGAATGAACTGGGAGCACTGGGAGTGAACTGGGAATGAACTGGGAGCACTGGGATGAACTGGGATGAACTGGGGATGAACTGGGAATGAACTGGGAGCACTGGGATGAACTGGGAAGGAACTGGGAGGACCCTGGGCCTTACTGGGATGGAGCCAGGGGGTGAACTGGGATGAACTGGGAGGAACTGGGAGGGACTGGGACGAGTGGGAGGCAATTGACTGGGTGAACTGGTTTGTACTGGGAGGGTGAACTGGGGGCACTGGGATGGACTGGGAGCACTGGGATGAACTGGTGTGTACTGGGATGGACTGGTGTGGACTGGGATGGACTGGTGTGGACTGGGATGGACTGGGATGAACTGGGATGGACTGGGATTAACTGGGATGGACTGGTGTGAACTGGGATGGACTGGGGAAGACACTGGGATGAACTGGGAGACCACCAGTCCAAACTGGTCCGTACTGGTTCGTACTGGTTTCTATTGGTTCTAACTGGTTTCTATGGGTTTTTACTGGCTCTAACTGGTCCATACTGGTTCTAACTGGTCCGTACTGGTTCTAACTGGTCTCTACTGGTCGGCAGTGGCCACGGGGGCGGATGAGGACTGGGGAGGCACTTTGGGGGTACTGGGATGAACTGGGATGGACTGGTGTGAACTGGGATGGACTGGGATGGACTGGGATGGACTGGGATGAACTGGGATGAACTGGGACGGACTGGGATGGACTGTGATGGAACTGGGATGGACTGGGAGGGACTGGGAGGGACTGGGATGGACTGGGAGGGACTGGGAGGGACTGTTTTGAACTGGGAGGAACTGGGAGGGAACTGGGATGGACTGGGATGGACTGGGATGGACTGGGAGGGACTGGGATGGACTGGTGTGAACTGGGATGGACTGGGATGGACTGGGAGACCACCAGTCCAAACTGGTCCGTACTGGGTTTCTATTGGTTTCTATTGGTTCTAACTGGTTTCTACTGGTTTTAAGTGGTTCTAACTGGTGTGTACTGGTTCTAACTGGTGTGTACTGGTTCTAACTGGTGTGTACTGGTTGGCAGCGGCCACGGGGGCGGACGAGAACTGGGGAGGCACTTTGGTGGTACTGGTGTGAACTGGGAGGGACTGGGATAAACTGGGATGGACTGGGGAAGACACTGGGATGAACTGGGATGAACTGGGACGGACTGAGATGAACTGGGATGAACTGGGAGGGAACTGGAATGGACTGGTGTGAACTGGGATGGACTGGTGTGAACTGGGAGGGACTGGTGTGAACTGGGATGGACTGGGATGGACTGGGATGGACTGGGGAAGACACTGGGATGAACTGGGAGACCACCAGTCCAAACTGGTCCATACTGGTTTCTATTGGTTTCTAACTGGTTTCTACTGGTTTTTACTGGTTCTAACTGGTCCATACTGGTTCTAACTGGTCTCTACTGGTTGGCAGCAGCCGCGGGGGTGGATGAGGACTGGGGAGAGACTTTGGGGGGTACTGGGATGGACTGGGATGGACTGGTGTGAACTGGGACCGACTGGGATGAACTGGGATGGACTGGGATGAACTGGGATGGACTGGGACAGACTGGGATGGACTGGGAGGGAACTGGGATGAACTGGGATGGACTGGGATGGACTGTTTTGAACTGGGAGGAACTGGGATGGACTGGGATGGACTGGGGTGAAGTGCAGGGGACTGGGGTGAACTGGGAGGCCACCAGTCCAAACTGGTCCGTACTGGTTTGTACTGGTTTCTATTGGTTCTAACTGGTTTCTATGGGTTTTTACTGGTTCTAACTGGTCCGTACTGGTTCTAACTGGTTTCTACTGGTCGGCAGCGGCCGCGGGGGCGGACAAGAACTGGGGAGGCACTTTGGTGGTACTGGTGTGAACTGGTGTGAACTGGGATGGACTGGGATGGACTGGAAGGGACTGGGATGGACTGAGAGGGGACTGGGATGGACTGGGATGAACTGGGATGGACTGGGATGGACTGGGATGAACTGGGGAAGACACTGGGATGAACTGGGAGGCCACTAGTCCAAACTGGTCCATACTGGTTTCTATTGGTTTCTATTGGTTTCTAACTGGTTTTTTACTGGTTTTAACTGGTTCTAACTGGTCCGTACTGGTTCTAACTGGTCTCTACTGGTCGGCAGCAGCCGCGGGGGTGGATGAGGACTGGGGAGGCACTTTGGTGGTACTGGTGTGAACTGGGAGGGACTGGGATGGACTGGGACGGACTGGGATGAACTGGGAGGGACTCGGAGGGACTGGGAGGGACTGGGATGGACTGGGATGAACTGGGAGACCACCAGTCCAAACTGGTCTGTACTGGTTTCTATTGGTTTCTATTGGTTCTAACTGGTTTCTACTGGTTTTTACTGGTTCTAACTGGTCCATACTGGTTCTAACTGGTCTGTACTGGTTCCAACTGGTCCGTACTGGTTCTAACTGGTGTGTACTGGTCGGCAGCGGCCGCGGGGGCGGACGAGAACCGCATCGTGGGCGGGTCCAGGTGCGAGCGGCGGCGCCACCCGTACCAGGTGCTGCTGCTGCAGCCGGGGGGCGCCATCCACTGCGGGGGGGTCCTGATCGGCCGCCACTGGGTGCTGACCGCCGCCCACTGCCACACCGACAGGTGAGACACACCTGGGCACACCTGGGCACACCTGGGTACACCTGGGTACACCTGGGATACACCTGGGTACACCTGGGATACACCTGGGTACACCTGGGTACATCTCAGATACACCTGAGGGTGATAAAACCACACCTGGGTACACCTGGGCACAGCTGGGCACACCTGGGCACATCTCAGATACACCTGGGCACACCTGGGCACACCTGAGAGGGATAAAACCACACCTGGGCACACACCTGGGTACAGTTGGGCACACCTGAGCACACCTGGGTACACATGGGTACACCTGGGCACATACCTGGGCACACCTGGGCACACCTGGGGGGCGCCATCCACTGCGGGGGGGTCCTGATCGGCCGCCACTGGGTGCTGACCGCCGCCCACTGCCACACCGACAGGTGAGACACACCTGGGCACACACCTGGGCACACCTGGGCACAGCTGGGCACAGCTGGGTACAGCTGGGTACACCTGAGATACACCTGAGAGGGATAAAACCACACCTGGGCACACCTGGGTACACCTGAGATACACCTGAGAGGGATGGAAACACACCTGGGCACACCTGGGTACATCTCAGATACACCTGGGCACACCTGGGTACAGCTGGGGACACCTGGGATACACCTGAGTACATCTCAGATACACCTGGGCACACCTGGACACACCTGGGATACACCTGGGCACATTTCAGATACACCTGGGCACACCTGGGATACACCTGGGATACACCTGAGAGCGATAAAACCACACCTGGGCACCCCTGGGCACACCTGGGTACAGCTGGGTACAGCTGGGCACACCTGGGCACACCTGAGCACACCTGGGTACACGTGGGTATACCTGGGATACACCTGGGCACACTGGGTACAGTTGGGCACACCTGAGCACACCTGAGCACACCTGGGTATACCTGGGATACACCTGGGCACACCTGGGCACACCTGGGGGGCGCCATCCACTGCGGGGGGGTCCTGATCGGCCGCCACTGGGTGCTGACCGCCGCCCACTGCCACACCGACAGGTGAGACACACCTGGGCACACACCTGGGCACACCTGGGCACACCTGGGTACACCTGGGCACACACCTGGGCACAGCTGGGTACAGCTGGGCACACCTGGGTACACCTGGGTACACCTGGGATACACCTGAGAGGGATGGAAACACACCTGGGCACACAGCTGGGTACATCTCAGATACACCTGGGCACACCTGGGCACACCTGGGCACATCTCAGATACACCTGAGGGGGATGGAAACACACCTGGGCACACCTGGGCACACCTGAGGGCGATAAAACCACACCTGGGCACACCTGGGTACACCTGGGTACACCTGGGCACATCTCAGATACACCTGGGCACATCTCAGATACACCTGGGCACACCTGGGATACACCTGGGCACACCTAGGTACATCTCAGATACACCTGAGGGTGATAAAACCACACCTGGGTACACCTGGGTACAGCTGGGCACACCTGGCACACCTGGGCACATCTCAGATACACCTGGGCACACCTGGGGACAGCTGGGATACAACTGAGAGGGAGAAAACCACACCTGGGCACACCTTGGTACACCTGGGCACACACCTGGGCACCCCCCTGGGATACACCTGGGCACACCTGGGATACACCTGAGGGCGATAAAACCACACCTGGGTACACCTGGGTACACCTGGGTACACCTGGGCACATCTCAGATACACCTGGGCACACCTGGGATACACCTTGGCACACCTGGGATACACCTGGGCACACGTAGGTACATCTCAGATACACCTGAGGGTGATAAAACCACACCTGGGTACACCTGGGCACAGCTGGGCACACCTGGGCACATCTCAGATACACCTGGGCACACCTGAGCACACCTGGGATACACCTGAGAGGGATAAAACCACACCTGGGTACAGCTGGGTACACCTGGGCACATCTCAGATACACCTGGGCACACCTGGGCACACCTGGGCACATCTCAGATACACCTGAGGGGGATGGAAACACACCTGGGCACCCCTGGGCACACCTGGGCACATTTCAGATACACGTGGGCACACCTGGATACACCTGAGATGCACCTGAGAGGGATAAAACCACACCTGGGCACACACCTGGGTACAGTTGGGCACACCTGGGCACACCTGAGTACACATGGGTATACCTGGGTACAGCTGGGATACACCTGGGCACACCTGGGCACATCTCAGATACACCTGAGGGAGATAAAACTACACCTGGGCACACCTGGGTACAGCTGGGCACATCTCAGATACACCTGAGGGGGATAAAACTACACCTGGGCACACCTGGGCACACCTGGGCACATCTCAGATACACCTGAGGGGGATAAAACCACACCTGGGCACACCTGGGTACACCTGGGATACACCTGAGAGGGATGGAAACACACCAGGGCACACCTGGGTACATCTCAGATACACCTGGGCACACCTGGGATACACCTGGGATACACCTGGGCACACCTGGGTACATCTCAGTTACACCTGAGGGGGATAAAACCACACCTGGGTACACCTGGGTACAGCTGGGCACATCTCAGATACACCTGGGAACACCTGGGCACACCTGAGATACACCTGAGAGGGATAAAACCACACCTGGGCACACAGCTGGGTACACCTGGGTACAGTTGGGCACACCTGAGCACACCTGGGTACACACGGGTATACCTGGGACACACCTGGGACACACCTGGGCACACACCTGGGCACACCTGGGCACATCTCAGATACACCTGAGGGGGATAAAACTACACCTGGGCACACCTGGGTACACCTGGGATACACCTGAGAGGGATGGAAACACACCTGGGCACACCTGGGCACACCTGAGGGTGATAAAACCACACCTGGGTACACCTGGGCACACCTGGGCACATCTCAGATACACCTGGGCACACCTGAGCACACCTGGGATACACCTGAGAGGGATAAAACCACACCTGGGCACACCTGGGTACAGCTGGGTACAGTTGGGCACACCTGAGCACACCTGGGTACACGTGGGTATACCTGGGATACACCTGGGCACACCTGGGCACACCTGGGCACACCTGAGGGGGACAGAAACACACCTGGGCACACCTGAATAGGACAAAGACACACCTGGGCACACCAAGCCTTACCTGACCCATTATAAACTCCCATTTACCTGCCCCAGGTGTATTCACCTGCCCCAGGTGAGCTCACCTGTGCTCACCTGTCCCAGGTGTATTTACCTGTCCCTCACCTGTCCCTCACCTGTCCTATTATAAATCCCCATTTACCTGTCCCCTCACCTGTCCCAGGTGTATTCACCTGTCCCAGGTGTATTCACCTGTCCCAGGTGAGCTCACCTGTGCTCACCTGTGCTCACCTGTCCACCCACAGCCCCCTGCGGGTCCTGCTGGGCGAGCACAGCCTCAAGGACCTCACCTGTCCCTCACCTGTCCCTCACCTGTCCCTCACCTGTCCCAGGTGTATTCACCTGCCCCAGGTGTATTTACCTGCTCACCTGTGCTCACCTGTGCTCACCTGTGCTCCCCTTTACCTGCACAGCCCCCTGCGGGTCCTGCTGGGCGAGCACAGCCTGAAGGAGCGGGACGGGGCGGAGCAATGCCTCACCTGTCCCTCACCTGTCCCACGTGTATTTACCTGTCTCAGGTGTATTTACCTGTCCCAGGTGTATTTACCTGTGCTCACCTGAGCTCACCTGTGCTCACCTGTGCTCACCTGTGCTCACCTGTCCACCCACAGCCCCCTGCGGGTCCTGCTGGGCGAGCACAGCCTCAAGGACCTCACCTGTCCCTCACCTGCCCCAGTGTATTTACCTGTCCCAGGTGTATTCACCTGCCCCAGGTGTATTTATCTGTCCCAGGTGTATTCACCTGCCCCAGGTGTATTCACCTGTCCCAGGTGTATTTACCTGTCCCAGGTGTATTTACCTGTCCCTCACCTGTCCCATTATAAACCCCATTTACCTGTTCCTCACCTGTCCCAGGTGTATTTACCTGTGCTCACCTTTACCTGTGCAGCCCCTGCAGGTCCTGCTGGGCGAGCATGACCTGAAGGGTCCTCACCTGTCCCTCACCTGTCCCATTATAAATCCCCATTTACCTGTCCCTCACCTGCCCCAGGTGTATTTACCTGTCCCTCACCTGTCCCTCACCTGTCCCATTATAAATCCCCATTTACCTGTCCCTCACCTGCCCCAGGTGTATTCACCTGTGCTCACCTGTCCCTCACCTGTCCCATTGTAAATCCCCATTCACCTGTCCCAGGTGTATTTACCTGTCCCTCACCTGCCCCAGGTGTATTCACCTGTCCCTCACCTGTCCCTCACCTGCCCCAGGTGTATTCACCTG
>JBBFKN010000242.1:0-63148 GCA_039654755.1 Calcarius lapponicus
GGATTTTGGGGTTTTCCATGATTTGGGGTTTCCCAGACCGGGGGTACCCCCGGATTTTGGGATCCCCCTGATTTTGGGGTGCCCCCCAGGCAGGGAACCGTTTATGGGGTGCTGGGATTTGGGGTTTTTCCCCAGAATTTTGGGATTATTTCAGGATTTTTGGTTATTCCCATGATTTGGGGGATCCCAGACCGGGGGTACCCCCGGATTTTGGGGTCCCCCTGATTTCGGGGTGCCCCCCAGGCAGGGAACATCTACCTGGCCGATTATGGGGTGCTGGGATTTGGGGTTTTTCCCCAGAATTTTGGAGGTTTTATCCAGAATTTTAGGGTTTTTATCCAGAATTTGGGATTTTTTTCTGGGATTTTGGTTATTCCCATGATTTGGGGGATCCCAGACCGGGGGTACCCCCAGGTTTTGGGGTCCCCCTGATTTTGGGGTGCTCCTCAGGGAGGGAACATCTACCTGGCCGATTATGGGGTGCTGGGATTTGGGGTTTTTTTCACAGAGTTTTGGGTTTTTTTGCCAGAATTTTGGTTTTTTTTTTTCTGGGATTTTGGGGTTTTCCATGATTTGGGGGATCCCAGACCGGGGGTACCCCCGGATTTTGGGGTCCCCCTGATTTCGGGGTGCCCCCCAGGCAGGGAACATCTACCTGGCCGATGATGGGGTGCTGGGATTTGGGTTTTTTTCACAGAGTTTTGGGGTTTTTTTCCAGAATTTTGTTTTTTTTTTTTTTTCTGGGATTTTGGGGTTTCCCTGATTTGGGGGATCCCAGACCGGGGGTACCCCCGGATTTTGGGGTCCCCCTGATTTCGGGGTGCTCCTCAGGCAGGGAACATCTACCTGGTCGATTATGGGGTGCTGGGATTTGGGGTTTTTTCACAGATTTTGGGTTTTTTTTCTGGGATTTTGGGGTTTCCATGATTTGGGGGATCCCAGGCCGGGGGTACCCCCGGATTTTGGGGTCCCCCTGATTTCGGGGTGCCCCCCAGGCAGGGAACATCTACCTGGCCGATTATGGGGTGCTGCAGGGGCTCCCCACGGCCACCATCGACGGCCGCCCCACCTTCGTGGCCGCCCCCCTGTGCCTGCTGCACCAGCGCCCCGACGGCGAGATGCTGCCCCTCGCCATCCAGGTGAGCCAAAAACACCCGAAATCACCCCAAAAAACAGAAAACCGACCCCAAAAACCCCAAAAAGGACCCCAGAAACCCCAAAAAACCGACCCTGAAAACCCCAAAAATGGACCCGGACCTCAAAAACGGGGGGGAGATGAGAATGGGGGAGCTGCGGCCCCTCTCCATCCAGGTGAGCCAAAAACACCAAAAATGACCCAAAAAACCCCCAAAACCGAGCCCAAAAACCCCAAAAAGGACCCCAAAAACCCCAAAAATGGGGGGGATCTGAAATTGGGAACTGCGGCCCCTCTCCATCCAGGTGAGCAAAAAACACCAAAAATGACCCCAAAAACCCAAAAGGGACCCCAAAAACCAACCCCAAAAACCGATCCCAAAAACCCCAAAAAGGACCCCAAAAACCCCCAAAACGGGACCCCAAAAATGGGAGGGATCTGAAATGGGGAACTGCGGCCCCTCTCCATCCAGGTGAGCCAAAAACACCAAAAATGACCCAAAAAACCCCCAAAACCGAGCCCAAAAACCCCAAAAAGGACCCCAAAAACCCCAAAAATGGGGGGGATCTGAAATTGGGAACTGCGGCCCCTCTCCATCCAGGTGAGCAAAAAACACCAAAAATGACCCCAAAAACCCAAAAGGGACCCCAAAAACCAACCCCAAAAACCGATCCCAAAAACCCCAAAAAGGACCCCAAAAACCCCAAAAACCAACCCCAAAATCGGGGGGGATCTGAAATGGGGAACTGCGGCCCCTCTCCATCCAGGTGAGCCAAAACCACCAAAAATCACCCCAAAAACCCAAAACCGGCCCCAAAAACCCCAAAAAGGACCCCAAAAACCCCAAAAACCCACCCCAAAATCGGGGGGGATCTGAAATGGGGAACTGCGGCCCCTCGCCATCCAGGTGAGCCAAAACCGCCAGAAATGACCCCAAAACCCCGAAAACCAGCCCCAAAAAACCCCAAAAAGGACCCCAAAAACCCCAAAAATGACCCCAAAACCCCCCAAAATGGGGGGTATCTGAAATTGGGAACTGTGGCCCCTCGCCATCCAGACGAGACAAAACCACCAAAAAATGACCCCAAAAACCCGAAAACCAACCCCAAAATCGGGGGGGATCTGAAATGGGGAACTGCGGCCCCTCGCCATCCAGGTGAGCCAAAAACCCCAAAAATGACCCCAAAAACCCCCAAAACCGACCCCAAAAACCCCAAAAACCGACCCCAAAACTGACCCCAAAAACCCCAAAAACCGACCCTGAAAACCCCAAAAATGGACCCGGACCTCAAAATCGGGGGGGATCTGAAATGGGGAACTGCGGCCCCTCGCCATCCAGGTGAGCCAAAAACACCAAAAATGACCCCAAAAACCCCAAAACCGACCCCAAAAACCCCAAAACCGACCCCAAAAACCGGCCCCAAAACCCCAAAAAGGACCCCAGAAACCCCAAAAACCGACCCTGAAAACCCCAAAAATGGACCCGGACCTCAAAAACGGGGGGGGAGATGAGAATGGGGGAACTGCGGCCCCTCGCCATCCAGGTGAGACAAAAACACCAAAAATGACCCCAAAAACCCCAAAAACCGACCCCAAAAAGGACCCCAAAAATCCTCATGGGGACATTTTTGGGGTTTCTCTGACGGTTTTTGGGGTATCTCTGACAGTTTTTGGGGTTCCCCAGCTGTCCCAGGAGCCGGGCCCTGAGTCCCCGGTGCCCCTGACACTTTTGGGGTCCTTGTGATGGTTTGGGGTGCCCTTTTTGGGGTTCCCCCTGACCCTTTTGGGGTCCCTTTCACCCTTTTTGGGGTATGAACCTTTTGGGATCCCTCTCATGGTTCAGGTTCCCCCTGACCCTTTTGGGGTCCCTTTGACCCATTTGGGGTCCCTTTGACATAGGAATATTTCGGGTTCTCCCTCACAGTTTGGGGTCCCTGGGAGGGTTTTGGGGTGTCCCTTGTGACCCTTTTTGGGGTCCCCTGACCCTTTTGGGGTCCCTCTCATGGTTCAGGTTCCCCCTGACCCTTTTGGGTTCTCTTGGACCCTTTTGGGTTCCCTTTCACCTTTTTGGGGTCTGAACATTTTGGGATCACCCTGACCCTTTTGGGGTCCCTGTGATGGTTTGGGGTGTCCTTTTTGGGGTTCCCCCTGACCCTTTTGGGGTCCCTGTGAGGATTTTGGGGTGGTTATTTGGGGTTACTCTGACCGTTTTTGGGGTTCCCCTGACCCTTTTGGGATCCCTCTCATGGTTCAGGTTCCCCCTGACCCTTTTGGGGTCCCTTTGACCCTTTTGGGGTCCCTTTGAGGTGCGAACATTTTGGGTTCTCCCTGACACTTTGGGGTCCCTGTGAGGGTTTTGGGGTGGTTATTTGGGGTTTCTCTGATGGTTTTTGGGGTTTCTCTGACGGTTTTTGGGGTTTCTCTGACCCTTTTTGGGGTTTCTCTGACGGTTTTTGGGGGTTCCCCAGCTGTCCCAGGAGCCCGGCCCTGAGTCCCCGGTGCCCCTGACCCTTTTGGGGTCCTTGTGATGGTTTGGGGTGCCCTTTTTGGGGTTCCCCCTGACCCTTTTGGGGTCCTTTTCACCCTTTTTGGGGTACGAACATTTTGGGTTCCCCTGACCCTTTTGGGGTCCTTTTCACCCTTTTTGGGGTATGAACTTTTTGGGGTCCCTCTCATGGTTCAGGTTCCCCCTGACCCTTTTGGGGTCCCTTTCACCCTTTTGGGGTACGAACATTTGGGGTTCCCCTGACCCTTTTGGGTTCCCTTTGACCCATTTGGGGTCCCTTTGACATAGGAATATTTCGGGTTCTCCCTCACAGTTTGGGGTCCCTGGGATGGTTTTGGGGTGGTTATTTGGGGTTTCTTGACGGTTTTGGGGTTTCTCTGACCCTTTTTGGGGTTTCTCTGACGGTTTTTGGGGTTTTCTCTGATGGTTTTTGGGGTTTCTCTGACGGTTTTTTGGGGTTTCTCTGACCCTTTTTGGGGTTTCTCTGACGGTTTTTGGGGGTTTCTCTGATGGTTTTTGGGGTTTCTCTGACGGTTTTTTGGGGTTTCTCTGATGGTTTTTGGGGTTTCTCTGACGGTTTTTGGGGTTTCTCTGACCCTTTTTGGGGTTTCTCTGACGGTTTTTGGGGTTCCCCTGACGGTTTTTGGGGTTCCCCTGATGGTTTTTGGGGTTCCCAGCTGTCCCAGGAGCCCCGGCCCCGACTCCCCGGTGTTCCTGCCGCAGGACCCACCCAAAGCCTGGGTTCCCCTGACACTTTGGGGTCCCCATGAGGGTTTTGGGGTGGTTATTTGGGGTTCCCCTGATGGTTTTTGGGGTTCCCCTGACCCTTTTGGGGTCCCTCTCATGGTTCAGGTTCCCCCCTGACCCTTTTGGGGTCCCTTTGACATATGAACATTTCGGGTTCTCCCTGACACTTTGGGGTCCCCGTGAAGGTTTTGGGGGGTGTTCTTTTTGACCGTTTTTTGGGGTTTCTCTGACGGTTTTTTGGGGTTTCTCTGACGGTTTTTGGGGTTTCTCTGACCTTTTTGGGGTTTCTCTGACGGTTTTTGGGGTTTCTCTGACGGTTTTGGGGTTTCTCTGACGGTTTTTGGGGTTTCTCTGACGGTTTTGGGGTTCCCGGCTGTCCCAGGAGCCCGGGCCCCGACTCCCCGGTGTTCCTGCCCCAGGACCCACCCAAAGCCTGGGTGCCCCTGACACTTTTGGGGGTCCCTGTGAGGGTTTTGGGGTGGTTATTTGGGGTTACTCTGACCCTTTTTGGGGTTCCCCTGACCCTTTTGGGGTCCCTCTCATGGTTCAGGTTCCCCCTGACCCTTTTGGGGTCCCTTTGACCCATTTGGGGTCCCTTTGAGGTGCGAATATTTCGGGTTCTCCCTCACAGTTTGGGGGTCCCTGGGATGGTTTGGGGGTGGTTATTTGGGGTCCCTTGATCTTCTTGGGGATCCCCAGCCCATTTGGGGTCCCTGGAATGGTTTTGGGGGTTCCCCTTTTGGAGTCTCCTGATCCTTTTTGGGTTTCTCTTTCCTTTTGGGTTCCCCCTGACCCTTTTGGGTTCTCTTTGACCCTTTTGGGGTGCGAACATTTCGGGTTCTCCCTGACACTTTGGGGTCCCTGGGAGGGTTTTGGGGTGGTTATTTGGGGTTTCTCTGACGGTTTTTGGGGTGCCCCTGACCCTTTTGGGGTCCCTCTCATGGTTCAGGTTCCCCCTGACCCCTTTTGGGGTCCCCTTTCACCTCTTTGGGGTACGAACCTTGTGGGATCCCCAGCCCATTTGGGGTTCCTGTGAGGGTTTTGGGGTGTCCCTTGTGACCCTTTTTGGGGTCCCCTGACCCTTTCAGGATCCCTCTTATGGTTCAGGTTCCCCCTGACCCTTTTGGGTTCTCTTGGACCCTTTTGGGTTCCCTTTCACCTTTTTGGGGTCTGAACATTTTGGGTTCCCCTGACACTTTGGGGCTCCTGTGAGGGTTTTGGGGTGTTCTTTTTGACCCTTTTTGGGGTTCCCCTGACGGTTTTTGGGGGTTCCCCAGCTGTCCCAGGAGCCTGGCCCTGAGTCCCCGGTGCCCCTGATACTTTTGGGGTCCTTGTGATGGTTTGGGGTGTCCTTTTTGGGGTTCCCCCTGACCCTTTTGGGGTCCTTTTCACCCTTTTTGGGGTATGAACTTTTTGGGGTCCCTCTCATGGTTCAGGTTCCCCCTGACCCTTTTGGGTTCCCTTTCACCCTTTTGGGGTACGAACATTTTGGGTTCCCCTGACCCTTTTGGGTTCCCCTGACCCTTTTGGGCTCCCTTTGACCCATTTGGGGTCCCTTTGACATAGGAATATTTCGGATTCTCCCTCACAGTTTGGGGTCCCTGGGATGGTTTTTGGGGTGGTTATTTGGGGTTTCTCTGACCATTTTTGGGGTTCCCCAGCTGTCCCAGGAGCCCGGCCCGGACTCCCCGGTGTTCCTGCCCCAGGACCCACCCAAAGCCTGGGTTCCCCTGGCACTTTTGCGGGTCCCTGTGAGGGTTTTGGGGTGTCCCTTGTGACCCTTTTGGGGTCCCCCTGACCGTTTTGGGGTCCCTCTCATGGTTCAGGTTCCCCCTGACCCTTTTGGGGGTCCTTTGAGGTGCGAACATTTTGGGTTCTCCCTGACACTTTGGGGTCCCTGGGAGGGTTTTGGGGTGGTTATTTGGGGTTTCTCTGACCCTTTTTGGGGTTCCCCTGATCCTTTTGGGGGTCCCTCTCATGGTTCAGGTTCCCCCTGACCCTTTTGGGGTCCCTTTGACATAGGAATATTTCGGGTTCTCCCTCACAGTTTGGGGTCCCTGTGAGGGTTTTGGGGTGGTTATTTGGGGTATCTCTGACCATTTTTGGGTTCCCCAGCTCTCTCAGGAGCCCGGCCCCGACTCCCCGGTGTTCCTGCCGCAGGACCCGCCCTGGCTCTGGGCCCTGGCCAAGGCCTGGGTGCGCAGCTCCGAGTTCCACGTGCACGAGGCGCTGACGCACCTGCTGCGGGCTCACCTGCTGGGAGAGGTGTTCGCCCCTGGCCACGCTGCGGCAGCTGCCGCCGCAGCACCCCCTCTTCAAGGTAACCCCAAAAAAAAATTCTGCTCTGAAAGCTCAAATCCCCCAAAACCCCAAAAAAATCCCGCTCTGAAAGCTCAAATCCCAAAAAAATCCCGCTCTGAAAGCTCAAATCCCAAAAAAACCCCAAAAAATCCTGCTCTGAAAGCTCAAAACACAAAAAAATCATGGTCTGAAACGCCCCAAACACAAAAAAATCCCACTCTGAAAAGCCTCAAACCCCAAAGCACAGCACCCCCCTCTTCAAGGTAACCCCCAAAAAAATCCCACTCTGAAAACCCCAAAACCCCAAAGCACAGCACCCCCTCTTCAAGGTAACCCCAAAACCCCAAAAAAATCCCGCTCTGAAAGCTCAAATCCCAAAAAATCCCCCAAAAAAATCCTGGTCTGAAAGCCCCAAACCCCATCATCCCCTCTTCAAGGTAACCCCAAAACCCCAAAAAATCCCACTCTAAAACGCCCAAAACACAAAAAAATCCTGCTCTGAAAGCTCAAATCCCAACAAAATCCCGCTCTGAAACCCCAAAATCCCAAACCACAGCACCCCCTCTTCAAGGTAACCCCAAAAACCCCAAAAAATCCCACTCTGAAAGCTCAAATCCCAAAAATATCCCACTCTGAAAAGCCTCAAATCCCAAACCGCAGCACCCCCTCTTCAAGGTAACCCCAAAAAAATCCCGCTCTGAAAGCTCAAATCCCAAAAAAATCCCGCTCTGAAACCCCAAAACCCCAAACTGCAGCACCCCCTCTTCAAGGTAACCCCAAAATCCCAAAAAAATCCCGGTCTGGAAGCTCAAATCCAAAAAAACCCCAAAAAATCCTGGTCTGAAAGCCCCAAACCCCATCATCCCCTCTTCAAGGTAACCCCAAAACCCCAAAAAATCCCGCTCTGAAAGCTCAAATCCCAAAAAAAAAACCCCAAAAAATCCTGGTCTGAAAGCTCAAATCCCAAAAAAATCCCCCAAAAAAATCCTGGTCTGAAAGCCCAAAACCCCAAACCGCAGCACCCCCTCTTCAAGGTAACCCCAAAAAACCCCAAAAAATCCTGCTCTGAAAGCTCAAATCCCCAAAGCACAGCACCCCCTCTTCAAGGTAGCCCCAAAACCCCAAAAAAATCCCGCTCTGAAAGCCCAAATCCCCCAAAAAATCCCCCAAAAAATCCCCCAAAAAAATCCTGGTCTGAAAGCCAAAAACCCCCAAAAAATCCCACTCTGAAACCCAAAAAATCCCACTCTGAAACGCCCAAATCCCCAGCACCCCCTCTTCAAGGTAACCCCAAAAACCCCCAAAAATCCCGCTCTGAAACCCCAAAACCCCAAAGCACAGCACCCCCTCTTCAAGGTAACCCAAAAAAAATCCCGCTCTGAAAGCTCAAATCCCAAAAAAATCCCGCTCTGAAAGCTCAAATCCCAAACCACAGCACCCCCTCTTCAAGGTAACCCCAAAAACCACAAAAAAATCCCGCTCTGAAACCCCAAATCCCCAAAGCACAGCACCCCCTCTTCAAGGTAACCCCAAAAACCCCCAAAAAATCCCGGTCTGGAAGCTCAAATCCCAAAAAAATCCCCAAAAAAATCCCACTCTGAAAGCCCAAAACACAAAAAAAATCCCCACTCTGAAACACCCAAACACAAAAAAAACCCCAAAAAAAATCCCAGTCTGAAACCCCAAAACACAAAAAAATCCCGATCTGAAACCCCAAAACCCCAAAGCACAGCACCCCCTCTTCAAGGTAACCCCAAAAACCCAAAAATCCCGGTCTGGAAGCTCAAATCCCAAAAAACCCCCCAAAAATCCCGCTCTGAAAGCTCAAATCCCAAAAAAATCCCCGCTCTGAAACCCCAAAAAAATCCCACTCTGAAACGCCCAAATCCCCAGCACCCCCTCTTCAAGGTAACCCCAAAAAAATCCTGGTGTGAAAGCTCAAATCCCAAAAAAAACCCAAAAAATCCCGCTCTGAAAGCTCAAATCCGCCAAAAAAATCCCGCTCTGAAAGCTCAAAACACAAAAAATCCCGCTCTGAAACCCCCAAAACCCCAAAGCACAGCACCCCCTCTTCAAGGTAACCCCCAAAAAAAATCCTGCTCTGAAAGCTCAAAACACAAAAAAATCCCGCTCTGAAACGCCCAAAACACAAAAAAAACCCCCCAAAAAATCCTGGTCTGAAACCCCAAAATACAAAAAATCCTGCTCTGAAACCCCAAAAAATCCCACTCTGAAAGCTCAAAACCCCAAAGCACAGCACCCCCTCTTCAAGGTAACCCCAAAAACCCCAAAAAATCCCACTCTGAAAGCCCAAAACACAAAAAAAAACCCCAAAAAAATCCTGGTGTAAAAGACCAAAATACAAAAAAAATCCCGCTCTGAAAGCTCAAAACCCCAAAGCACAGCACCCCCTCTTCAAGGTAACCCCAAAACCCCAAAAAAAATCCCGGTCTGAAAGCTCAAATCCAAAAAAAATCCCGCTCTGAAACCCCAAAACCCCAAAGCGCAGCACCCCCTCTTCAAGGTAACCCCAAAAACCCCCAAAAAAATCCTGGTCTGAAAGCCCAAAACACAAAAAAAAATCCCGCTCTGAAAAGCCTCAAACCCCAAAGCACAGCACCCCCTCTTCAAGGTAACCCCAAAAAAAATCCCGCTCTGAAAGCTCAAATCCCAAAAAAATCCCGCTCTGAAACCCCAAAACACAAAAAAAATCCCCAAAAAAATCCTGGTCCGAAACCCCAAAACCCCAAACTGCAGCACCCCCTCTTCAAGGTAACCCCAAAACCCCAAAAAAATCCCGCTCTGAAACACCCAAACACAAAAAAACCCCAAAAAATCCTGCTCTGAAACCCCAAAACCCCAAAGCACAGCACCCCCTCTTCAAGGTAACCCCAAAAACCCCAAAAAAAATCCCGCTCTGAAAGCCCAAACCACAAAAAAAATCCCGCTCTGAAAGCCCAAAACACAAAAAATCCTGCTCTGAAAACCCCAAACCGCAGCACCCCCTCTTCAAGGTAACCCCAAAAACCCCAAAAAAATCCCGGTGTGAAAGCTCAAATCCCCAAAGCACAGCACCCCCCTCTTCAAGGTAACCCCCAAAACCCCAAAAAATCCCGGTCCTGGAAGCTCAAATCCCAAAAAAAACCCCAAAAAATCCTGGTCTGAAAGCTCAAATCCCAAAAAATCCTGCTCTGAAAGCCCAAAACACAAAAAATCCTGCTCTGAAACCCCAAAACACAAAAAAATCCCACTCTGAAAAGCCTCAAACCCCAAAGCACAGCACCCCCTCTTCAAGGTAACCCCAAAACCCCAAAAAAAATCCTGCTCTGAAAGCTCAAATCCCAAAAAAATCCCAAAAAAAATCCTGGTCTGAAACCCCAAACCGCAGCACCCCCTCTTCAAGGTAACCCCAAAACCCAAAAACCCAAAAAATCCTGCTCTGAAATGCCCAAAACACAAAAAATCCCCAAAAAATCCCACTCTGAAACCCCAAAACACAAAAAATTCCCCGCTCTGAAACCCCAAAACCCAAAAAAAACCCCCAAAAAATCCTGCTCTGAAAGGAGTTTTCCTGCTCTGAAACACCCAAAACACAAAAAATCCCAAAAAAATCCTGGTCTGAAACCCCAAACCGCAGCACCCCCTGTTCAAGGTAACCCCAAAACCCAAAAAACCCACAAAAAATCCTGCTCTGAAACCCCAAAACACAAAAAATTCCCCGCTCTGAAACCCAAAACCCAAAAAAACCCCAAAAAATCCTACTCTGAAAGGATTTTTCCTGCTCTGAAACCCCAAAACACAAAAAAAACCCCCAAAAAAATCCCGCTCTGAAGCCCCCTACTGCCCACCTGCTGGTACCCCACACACGGGTCACGGTGCCCCCCATGTGCCCCCCTCCCCATTTATTGCCCCATTTATTGCCCCCCTGCAGCTCCTGATCCCCCACACCCGGTTCACGGTGCAGATCGGTGGGTGCCCCCCATGTGCCCCCTCCCCATTTATTGCCCCTCCCCATTTATTGCCCCATTTATTGCCCCCCCCGCAGCTCCTGATCCCCCACACCCAGTTCACAGTGCCCCCCGTGTTGCCCCCTCCCCGTTTATTGCCCCATTTATTGCCCCCCCTGTGCAGCTCCTGATCCCCCACACGCGGTTCACGGTGCCCCCCATGTGCCCCCTCCCCATTTATTGCCCCATTTATTGCCCCGTTTATTGCCCCCTGTAGCTCCTGGTGCCCCACTCCCGGTTCACGCTGCCCCCTTTGTGCCCCCTCCCCATTTATTGCCCCCCTCCCCATTTATTGCCCCGTTTATTGCCCCCTAGCTCCTGATCCCCCACACCCGGTTCACGGTGCAGATCGGGGGTGCCCCCCCAGTGCCCCCTCCCCATTTATTGCCCCGTTTATTGCCCCCTCCCCATTTATTGCCCCATTTATTGCCCCCTCCCCGTTTATTGCCCCGTTTATTGCCCCTGTAGCTCCTGATCCCCCACACCCGGTTCACGGTGCAGATTGGGGGTACCCCATGTGCCCCCCTCCCCATTTATTGCCCCGTTTATTGCCCCGTTTATTGCCCCTTCCCCATTTATTGCCCCGTTTATTGCCCCATTTATTGCCCCCCTCGCCCATTTATTGCCCCGTTTATTGCCCCCCCCTGCAGCTGCTGATCCCCCACACGCGGTTCACGGTGCAGATCGGGGCCCTCGCCCGGCGCTTTCCTGCTCAACCCCGGGGGGGTCTTTGACAGGGTAAGGGGGGGGGGCACCGGTGGGTCTGGGGGCTTCGATTGGATACAGGGAGGGGGGGGGCACCGTGTGGGTCTGGGGGCTTCAATGGGGTGAGGAGGGGGCACCAGGGGGGCATTGGGGGGCGCTGGGGGCGGCATGGAGGGGTCTGGGGGCTTCAATTGGATACGGGGGGGCATGGAGGGGTCTGGGGGGGCACAGGGTGGGTCTGGGGGCTTCAATGGGGTGATAATGGGGGGCACCGGGGGGCACCGTGTGGGTCTGGGGGCTTCAATGGGGTGGAGGAGGGGGCACCGGGTGGGTCTGGGGGGCTTCAATGGGGTGATAATGGGGGGGCACTGGGGGGGCACCGGTGGGTCTGGGGGCTTCAATGGGGTGGGGGGGGGGCACCGGGTGGGTCTGGGGGCTTCGATAGAGTGAGGAGTGGGCACCGGGGGGGGGCACCGGGGTGGGAATGGGGGGTCTGGGGGGCACAGGGGGGGTACCTGGGGTCTGGGGGCTTCGATAGGGTAATGATGGGAGGGGGCATGGGGGGCACAGTGGGGGAATGGGGGGGGTCTGGGGGTCTGGAGGGGTCTGGGGGCTTCAATTGGATATGGGGGGGGCACCGGGGGGGCACCGGGTGGGTCTGGGGGCTTCAATAGGGTAACAACGGGGGGGGGCACAGGCGGCGGCATGGGGGGGGTCTGGGGGCTTCAATGGGGGTGAGGAGGGGGCACCGGGGGGGGGGCACCGGGGGGCACCGGGGGCTTCAATGGGGGTAATAATGGGGGGCACCGGGGGGGCACAGGGTGGGTCTGGGGCTTCAGTGGGGTGAGGAGGGGGCACCGGGGGGGTCACGGGTGGGTCTGGGGGCTTCAATGGGGTAATAATGGGGGGCACCAGGGGGGTCTGGGGGCTTCAATGGGGTTATAATGGGGGGCACCGGGTGGGTCTGGGGGCTTCAATGGGGTTATAATGGGGGGCACCGGGTGGGTCTGGGGGCTTCAATGGGGTAATAATGGGGGGCACCAGGGGGGGTCTGGGGGCTTCAAGTGGATACAGGGAGGGGCACCAGGGGGAGAATGGGCGGGTGTGGGGAGGGGGTCTGGGGGGGGTTGGGGGGCACCGGGTGGGTCTGGGGGCTTCAATGGGGTGAGGAGGGGACACGGTGGGTCTGGGGGCTTCAATAGGGCAATAATGGGGGGCACCGGGGGGCATTGGGGGGCGCTGGGGGCCGCATGGGGGGGGTCTGGGGGCTTCAATTGGATACGGGGGGGCATGGAGGGGTCTGGGGGGGCACCGGGTGGGTCTGGGGGCTTCAATGGGGTGAAGAGGGGGCACCGGGGGGGCACAGGGTGGGAATGGGGGGGTCTGGGGGCTTCAATTGGATATGTGTGGGGGGGGGCACCAGGGTATGGGGGTCTGGGGGGTCTGGGGGCTTCAGTTGGGTACAGGGGGGGGCACCAGGGGGGGAATGGGGGTCTGGGGGGGAATGGGGGGGTCTGGGGGCTTCAATGGGGTGAGGAGGGGGCACCGGGGGGGGCACCTGGGGGGGCACAGGGGGGCTGCGGGCACCAACGGGGCGGGGTTTGGGGCAGAATTACCGGATTTGGGCTGGAATTGCGGGATTTTGGTGACACTGGGGGTGGGATTTTGGTGTCCCCCCGCGATGTCCCCCCGATGTCCCCCAATGTCCCCCTCGGTATCCCCAGGCGGTGGCGCTGGGCCGGCGCGGGCTCCTGGCACCGACGGGGCGCGGTTTGGGGTAGAACTACCGGATTTTGGGTGGGAATTGCGGGATTTTGGTGGGGTTTTGGGTGTCCCCCCGATGTCCCCCTCAGTGTCCCCTCAGTGTCCCCAATGTCCCCAGGCGGTGGCGCTGGGCCGGCGCGGTCTCCTGGCGCTGGTGGCGCGGGGGTCTGCGGGCACCGACGGGGCAGGGTTTGGGGGTAGAATTACCGGATTTTGGGCGGGAATTGCGGGATTTTAGCGGGATTTTGGTGGCACTGGGGTGTCCCCTTGCTGTCCCCACGATGTCCCCTCAGTGTCCCCAATGTCCCCAGGCGGTGGCACTGGGCCGGCGCGGTCTCCTGGCGCTGGTGGCGCGGGGGTCTGCGGGCGCTGCGCTGGCGCTCGCTGGTGCTGCCGCGGGACCTGCGACACCGCGGCGTGGCCGCCACCAAGCGCCACCACTTCGGCAGCGACGCCACCAAGGTGTGGCGGGCCATCCGCAGGTGGGGACATCCCCCGAGACCCACGGTGTCCCCAATGTCCCCTCAGTGTCCCCAATGTCCCCTCAGTGTCCTCAATCCCCCCAATGTCCCCTGAGTGTCTCCCCAATGTCCCCAATCCCCCAATGTCCCCTCAGTGTCCCCCCAATGTCCCCATTAGTGTCCCCAGTGTCCCCAGGCCACCAAGGTGTGGGCTGGCCATCCGCAGGTGGGGACACCTGGCAACACCCCCTCGAGACCCACAATGTCCCCAATGTCCCCTCGATGTCCCCAATGTCCCCTCAGTGTCCCCAATGTCCCCCCAATGTCCCCAATGTCCCCTCAGTGTCCCCCCAGTGTCCCCATTAGTGTCCCCATTAATGTCCCGAAGCCACCAAGGTGTGGCAGGCCATCCGCAGGTGGGGACACCTGGTGACATCCCCCGAGACCCACAGTGTCCCCTTCAGTGTCCCCCCAATGTCTCCCCAATGTCCCCAATGTCCCCATTAATGTCCCCAGTGTCCCCAGGCCACCAAGGTGTGGCGGGCCATCCTCAGGTGGGGGACATCCCCGAGACCCACAGTGTCCCCCTCTGTGTCCCCAATGTCCCCTCGATGTCCTCCATGTCCTCTCAATGTCCTCAATCCCCCCCCCAATGTCCCCTCAGTGTCCCCAGGTCTGTCACAGGTGTCCATGTCCTGTCTCTCTATTACCCCAATGATGTCACTGTCCCCAGTGTCCCCAGTGTCCCCAATGTCCCCTCAATGTTCTCAATCCCCCAATGTCCCCATTAGTGTCCCCATTAATGTCCCTAAGCCACCAAGGTGTGGCGGGCCATCTGCAGGTGGGGACACCTGGCGACACCCCCGAGACCCACAGTGTCCCCCCTCTGTGTCCCCAACGTCCCCCCAGTGTCCCCAATCCCCCAATGTCCCTCAGTGTCCCCAATGTCCCCATGGCTGTCCCCAATGTCCCCAGGTTTTGTCACCGGTGTGCTGTCCCTGTATTACCCCGCTGTCCCCAATGTCCCTCTGTCCCCACTGTCCCCATTGCCCCCAATGCCCCCAATGTCCCCCCTGTCCCCAATGTCCCCAGTGTCCCCAATGTCCCCATTGCTGTCCCCAGCTTTGTCACCGCTGTGCTGTCCCTCTATTACCCGTCAGTCCCCAGTGTCCCCACTGTCCCCAATGTCCCCAATGTCCCCAGGTTTGTCACCAGGCTCCTGTCCCTGTATGATCCCAATGTCCCCACTGTCCCCATGTCCCCAGTGTCCCCATTGCCCCCAATGTCCCCTCTGTCCCCAGCTTTGTCACCGCTGTGCTGTCCCCTCTATTACCCGTCTGTCCCCAATGTCCCCACTGTCCCCACTGTCCCCAATGTCCCCAATGTCCCCCTCTGTCCCCAATGTCCCCAATGTCCCCTCTGTCCCCACTGTCCCCAATGTCCCCTCTGTCCCCATTGCTGTCCCCAGCTTTGTCACCGCTGTGCTGTCCCTCTATTACCTGTCTGTCCCCACTGTCCCCATTGTCCTCATTGCCCCCATTGTCCCCCAATGTCCCCTCTGTCCCCAGCTTTGTCACCGGGGTGCTGTCCCTCTATTACCCGTCTGTCCCCACTGTCCCCAGTGTCCCCAGTGTCCCCACTGTCCCCCAATGTCCCCAGTGTCCCCAATCCCCCCATTGCCCCCAGTGTCCCCAGTGTCCCCAGTGTCCCCAATGTCCCCAATGTCCCCAGTGTCCCCAGTGTCCCCAGTGTCCCCACTGTCCCCAATGTCCCCAGTGTCCCCAATGTCCCCATTGCTGTCCCCAGCTTTGTCACCGGGGTGCTGTCCCTCTATTACCTGTCTGTCCCCACTGTCCCTCAGTGTCCCCAATGTCCCCATTGTCCCCTCTGTCCCCAGCTTTGTCACCGGGGTGCTGTCCCTCTATTACCCGTCTGTCCCCACTGTCCCCAGTGTCCCCCATTGGTGTCCCCATTGCTGTCCCCAGCTTTGTCACCGCTGTGGTGTCCCTGTACTACCCGAGTGACGCCGCTGTCCAGGAGGACCCTGAGCTCCAGGCCTGGGTGGGCGAAATCTTCACCCGCGGCTTCCTGGGCAGGCGGAGCTCAGGTGGGCACGGGGGGCACAGGTGGGGGCAGGTGAGCCCTCAGGTGGGCACAGGTGGGCACAGGTGTGCTCAGGTGGGCACAGGTGGGCACAGGTGGGGGCAGGTGACCCCTCAGGTGGGCACAGGTGGGACATAGGTGGGTTCAGGTGGGCTCAGGTGTGCTCAGGTGGGCACAGGTGGGCTCAGGTGACCCCTCAGGTGGGCACAGGTGGGACATAGGTGGGTTCAGGTGGGCTCAGGTGTGCTCAGGTGGGCACAGGTGGGCACAGGTGGGCATGGGGGGCACAGGTGGGGGCAGGTGACTCCTCAGGTGGGCACAGGGGGGTATAGGTGAGCACAGGTGACTCCTCAGGTAGGCACGGGGGGCACAGGTGGGCACAGGTGGGCACAGATGGGCACAGGTGGGCACAGGTGACTCCTCAGGTGGGCTCAGGTGGGCACAGGTGGCCCCTCAGGTGGGCACAGGTGGGCACAGGTAGGGTTGAGTGGGCTCAGGTGACCCCTCAGGTGGGCACGGGGGCACAGGTGGGGGCAGGTGAGCCCTCAGGTGGGGCACAGGTGACCCCTCAGGTGGGCAAAGGTGGGCACAGGTGGGCACGGGGGGGGGACAGATGAACCCTCAGGTGGGCACAGGTGGGTATAGGTGGGTTCAGGTGGGCTCAGGTGGGCACGGGAGGGGGACAGATGACTCCTCAGATGGGCACAGGTGGGACATAGGTGGGCATGGGTGGGGGACAGGTGGGCTCAGGTGACCACAGGTGAGCAGAGGTGGGCACAGGTGAGCCCTCAGGTGGGTGCAGGTGGGCACAGGTGAGCACAGGTGGGCATGGGTGGGGCACAGGTGGGCACAGGTGGGTTCAGGTGACCCCTCAGATAGGCACAGGGGGCACAGGTGAGCACAGATGGGCACAGGTGAACCCTCAGATGGGCACAGGTGGGACATAGGTGGGTTCAGGTGGGCTCAGGTGTGCTCAGGTGGGCACGGGAATGGGACAGGTGAACCCTCAGGTGAGTTCAGGTGGGCACAGGTGGCCATGGAGGGGGCACAGGTGAGCACAGGTGACTCCTCAGGTGGGCACAGGTGGCCATGGAGGGGGCACAGGTGGGCACAGGTGGCTGTGGTGGTGGCACAGGTGGGCACAGGTAGGGTTAGGTGGGCACAGGTGACCCCTGAAGCGGGCACAGGTGGGCATATGTAGGGTTAAGTGGGCTCAGGTGACCCCTCAGGTGGGCACAGGTGGGCACAGGTAGGGTTGAGTGGGTACAGGTGACCCCTCAGGTGAGCACAGATGGGCACAGGTGGGCACAGGTGACCCCTGAAGCGGGCACAGGTAGGGTTAAGTGGGCACAGGTGACCCCTCAGGTGGGCACAGGTGGGCACAGGTAGGGTTAAGTGGGCACAGGTGACTCCTGAAGTGGGCACAGGTGGGCACAGGTAGGGTTGAGTGGGCTCAGGTGACCCCTCAGGTGGGCACAGGTGTGCACAGGTAGGGTTGAGTGGGCACAGGTGAGCACAGGTGGGCACAGGTAGGGTTGAGTGGGCACAGGTGACCCCTCAGGTGGGCTCAGGTGGGCACAGGTAGGGTTAAGTGGGCACAGGTGACCCCTCAGGTGGGCACAGGTGGCCGTGGTGGGGGCACAGGTGGGCACAGGTGACCCCTCAGGTGGGCACAGGGGTGGCACTGACCCCTCAGGTGCCCATGCCCAGGTGTGCCGTCCCGTCTGGACTCCGTGCGCGGCCTCGTCACCTTCGTCACCACCGTCATCTACACCTGCTCTGCCCACCACGCGGCCACCAACAGCGGCCAGGTACTGACCACTGAGTGACCACTGACCACTGAGTGACCAATGAGTGACCACAGTGACCACAGTGACCAGAGTGACCACAGTGACCACTGACCACTGACCCACACTGTTCACACCTGCTCTGCGCACCACGCGGCCACCAACAGCGGCCAGGTGAGCACTGAGTGACCACAGTGACACTGACCACTGACCAGAGTGACCATTGAGTGACCACTGACCAGAGTGACCATTGAGTGACCAGAGTGACCACTGAGTGACCACAGTGACCAGAGTGACCACTGACCCACAGTGACCACTGACCCACAGTGACCACTGACCCACAGTGACCCACACAGGTCACACCTGCTCTGCGCACCACATGGCCACCAACAGCGGCCAGGTGAGAAATGAGTGACCACTGACCACTGAATGACCAATGAGTGACCACTGAGTGACCACAGTGACCACTGAGTGACCAATAAGTGACCACTGAGTGACCAATGAGTGACCAATGAGTGACCAATGAGTGACCAGAGTGATCAATGAGTGACCACTGAGTGACCAATGGGTGACCAATGAGTGACCAGTGAGTGACCACTGAGTGACCAATGAGTGACCACACAGTGACCACAGTGACCACTGACCACTGACCCCCACACTGGTCTCTCTCTCTCCCCCCATTTTTGGGGTCTCTCACTCGTATTTTTGGGGTCTCTTTTCCTGTTTCTGGTCAGTTTGATCTCTCTGACACTGGTCTCTCTCTCCCCCCATTTTTGGGGTCTCTCTCTGATATTTTTTTGGGTCTCTTTTCCCGTTTCTGGTCACTTTGAGCTCTCTGACATTGGGGTCCCTCTCCCCATTTTTGGGGTCCCTCACTCATTTTTGGGTCTCTTTTCCCGTTTCTGGCCAGTTTGAGCTGTCTGACATTGGGGTCTCTCTCTCCCCCATTTTTGGGGTCCCTCACGTGTATTTTTGGGTCTGTTTCCCCATTTCTGGTCACTTTGAGCTGTCTAACACTGATTCCTCTCTCTCCCCCATTTTGGGGTCCCTCTCCCCCATTTTTGGGGTCCCTCTCCCCCCATTTTTGGGTCTGTTTCCCCGTTTCTGGCCAGTTTGAGCTGTCTAACACTGGTCTCTCTCTCCCCCCATTTTGGGGTCTCTCACTTGTATTTTTGGGTCTGTTTCCCCATTTCTGGCCAGTTTGATCTCTCTGACATTGGGGTCTCTCTCTCTCCCCATTTTTGGGGTCCCTCTCTCACATTTTTGGGTCTGTTTCCTCGTTTCTGGCCAGTTTGAGCTCTCTGACATTGGGGTCTCTCTCTCCCCCATTTTTGGGGTCTCTCTCACACATTTTTGGGTCTGTTTCCCCGTTTCTGGTCAGTTTGATCTCTCTGACATTGGGGTCTCTCTCTCCCCATTTTTGGGGTCCCTCTCCCCCCATTTTTGGGGGTCCCTCTCTCACATTTTTGGGTCTGTTTCCCCGTTTCTGGCCAGTTTGAGCTCTCTGACATTGGGGTCTCTCTCTCTGATGTTTTGGGCTCCCTCTCACACATTTTTGGGTCTGTTTCCCCATTTTGGGTCAGTTTGAGCTCTCTGACATTGGGGTCTCTCTCCCCCCATTTTTGGGGTCCCTCTCACACATTTTCGGGTCTCTTTTCCCATTTCTGGTCACTTTGGGTTCTTTCACATTGGGGTCTCTCTCCCCCTATTTTTGGGGTCCCTCTCACACATTTTTGGGTCTCTTTTCCCATTTTTGGTCACTTTGAGCTGTCTGACATTGGGGTCTCTCTCTCCTATTTTTGGGGTCCCTCTCACCCATTTTTGGGTCTGTTTCCCCATTTCTGGCCAGTTTGAGCTCTCTGACATTAGGGTCTCTCTCCCCCCATTTTTGGGGTCCCTCTCTGATATTTTTGGGTCTGTTTCCCCGTTTCTGGTCAGTTTGGGGGTCTTTCACATTGGGGTCTCTCTCACACATTTTTTGGGGCCCCTCTCACACATTTTTGGGGTCTCTTTTCCCATTTTTGGGTCAGTTTGATCTCTCTAACATTGATCTCTCTCTCTCCCCCCCCATTTTTGGGGTCCCTCACTCGTATTTTTGGCTCTGTTTCCCCATTTCTGGCCAGTTTGAGCTCTCTGACATTGGGGTTTCTCTCTCCCCCCCATTTTTGGGGTCCCTCTCACACATTTTTGGGTCTGTTTCCTCGTTTCTGGCCAGTTTGAGCTGCCTAACATTGGGGTCTCTCTCCCCCCATTTTTGGGGTCCCTCTCCCCCCATTTTTGGGGTCTCTCACTTATATTTTTGGGTCTGTTTCCCCGTTTCTGGCCAGTTTGAGCTGCCTGACATTGGGGTCTCTCTCTCCCCCCATTTTTGGGGTCCCTCTCACACATTTTTGGGGTCTCTTTTCCCATTTTTGGCCAGTTTGAGCTCTCTGACACTGGGGTCTCTCACACATTTTTGGGGTCCCTCTCTCACATTTTTGGGTCTCTTTCCCCGTTTCTGGCCAGTTTGAGCTCTCTGACATTGGGGTCCCTCTCACACATTTTTGGGGTCCCTCTCACACATTTTTGGGTCTGTTTCCCCGTTTCTGGCCAGTTTGATCTCTCTGACATTGGGGTCTCTCTCTCCCCATTTTTGGGGTCCCTCACTTGTATTTTTGGGTCTGTTTCCCCATTTTTGGTCAGTTTGAGCTCTCTGACACTGATTTCTCTCTCCCCCCCATTTTTGGGGTCCCTCTCCCCCCATTTTTGGGGTCCCTCTCTCACATTTTTGGGTCTGTTTCCCCGTTTCTGGCCAGTTTGAGCTGTCTGACACTGGGGTCTCTCTCTCCCCCCATTTTTGGGGTCCCTCTCACACATTTTTGGGTCTGTTTCCCCATTTCTGGCCAGTTTGATCTCTCTGACATTGGGGTCTCTCTCTCCCCCCATTTTTGGGGTCCCTCTCCCACATTTTTGGGTCTGTTTCCCTCGTTTCTGGTCAGTTTGAGCTGTCTGACATTGGGGTCTCTCTCTCCCCATTTTTGGGGTCTCTCTTTCTGGTGTTTTGGGGTCTCTCTCACCCATTTTTGGGTCTGTTTCCCCGTTTTTGGCCAGTTTGATCTCTCTAACACTGGGGTCTCTCTCTCCCCATTTTTGGGGTCCCTCACGTGTATTTTTGGGTCTGTTTCCCCGTTTCTGGCCAGTTTGAGCTGTCTGACATTGGGGTCTCTCTCTCCCCATTTTTGGGGTCTCTCTTTCTGGTGTTTTGGGGTCTCTCTCACCCATTTTTGGGTCTGTTTCCCCGTTTTTGGCCAGTTTGATCTCTCTAACACTGGGGTCTCTCTCTCCCCATTTTTGGGGTCCCTCACGTGTATTTTTGGGTCTGTTTCCCCGTTTCTGGCCAGTTTGAGCTGTCTGACATTGGGGTCGGTCTCTCTCCCCATTTCTGGGGTCCCTCTCTGATATTTTTGGGTCTCATTTCCCATTTTTGGCCAGTTTGAGCTGCCTGACATTGGGGTCCCTCTCCCCCATTTTTGGGTCTCTTTTCCCATTTTTGGGTCAGTTTGATCTCTCTGACATTGGGGTCTCTCTCTCCCCCATTTTTGGGGTCTCTCACTCGTATTTTTGGCTCTGTTTCCCCGTTTTCTGGCCAGTTTGAGCTCTCTGCGTTCCCCCCGAACGCCCCGGCCGCCATGCGGGCGCCCCCTCCCCGCTCCAAGGCCGCCCTGTCCGAGCGGGAATTCCTGGAGGCTCTGCCGGCCATGAACACCACGGCCACGGTGCTGGCCGTGCTCTGGGTGCTCAGGAACGAGCCCATGGACATGGTGAGACCCCTCCTCAAATTAATGAACCCCTATGGGACCCCTCCCCAAAATAACCCACCCAAAACCCCAAATAACCCACCCAAAACTGACGCAAAACTGACCCAAATCAACCCAAAACTGACCCAAACCAACCCAAAACGACCCCTGGCCGTGCTCTGGGTGCTCAGGAACGAGCCCATGGACCTGGTGAGACCCCTCCTCAAATTTATAACCCATCCCCTGGGACCCCTCCTCAAATAACCCACCCAAAACCCCAAATAACCCACCCCAAACTGACCCAAAACTGACCCAAATCAACCCAAAACTGACCCAAACTGAACCAAACTGACTCCTGGCCGTGCTCTGGGTGCTCAGGAAGGAGCCCATGGACATGGTGAGACCCCAACCCAAATTAATGAACCCCTATGGGACCCCTCCCCAAAATAACCCAGCCAAAACCACCCAAAACCCCAAATAACCCATCCCAAACTGACCCAAATCAACCCAAAAACTGACCCAAAACTGACCCAAAACTGACCCAAAACTGACCCAAACCAACCCAATCCATCCCCTGGCCGTGCTCTGGGTGCTCAGGAACGAGCCCATGGACATGGTGAGACCCCAACCCAAATTTATAACCCATCCCCTGAGACCCCTCCTCAAAATAACCCACCCAAAACCACCTAAAACCAACCCAAACTGACCCAAACCAACCCAAAGCGACCCAAAACCGACCCCTGGCCATGCTCTGGGTGCTCAGGAACGAGCCCATGGACATGGTGAGACCCCTCCTCAAATTAACCCAAACCCCTGAGACCCCTCCCCAAAATAACCCATCAAAAACCCCAAATAACCCACCCCAAACTGACCCAAATTAACCCAAATCAACCCAAAACTGACCCAAACCAACCCAAAATCGACCCCTGTCCGTGCTCTGGGTGCTCAGGAACGAGGCCATGGACATGGTGAGACCCCAACCCAAATTAATGAACCCCTATGGGACCCCTCCCCAAAATAACCCACTCAAAACCCCGAATAATCCAACCAAAAACCAACCCAAACTGACCCAAACCAACCCAAAACCAACCCCAAATAATCCAATCCATCCCCTGGCCGTGCTCTGGGTGCTCAGGAATGAGTCCATGGACCTGGTGAGACCCCAACCCAAATTAATGAACCCCTATGGGACCCCTCCCCAAAAATAACCCACACAAAACCACCCAAAACCAACCCAAATCCACTCAAAACCAACCCAAACTCACAAAAAAACCGACTCAAAACCAACCCCAAATAATCCAATCCATCCCCTGGCCGTGCTCTGGGTGCTCAGGAACGAGCCCATGGACATGGTGAGACCCCAACCCAAATTAATGAATCCCTATGGGACCCCTCCCCAAAATAAGCCAGCCAAAAACCCAAATAGCCCACCCCAAACTGACCCAAAACTGACTCAAATCAACCCAAAACCCACCCAAAACCCCAAATAACGCACCCAAAACTGACCCAAAACTGACCCAAATCAACCCAAACCAACCCAAAATAACCCAAACCGACCCCTGGCCGTGCTCTGGGTGCTCAGGAACGAGCCCATGGACCTGGTGAGACCCCTCCTCAAATTTATAACCCATCCCCTGGGACCCCTCCCCAAAATAACCCACCCAAAACCCCAAATAACCCACCCAAACTGACCCCAAACCAACCCAAACCAACCCAAAACTGACCCAAACCATTCCCTGGCCGTGCTCTGGGTGCTCAGGAAGGAGCCCATGGACATGGTGAGACCCCAACCCAAAATAATGAATCCCTATGGGACCCCTCCCCAAAATAACCCACCCAAAACCCCAAATAACCCATCCAAACCAACCAAAACTGACCCAAACCAACCCAAACCGACCCCTGGCCGTGCTCTGGGTGCTCAGGAACGAGCCCATGGACATGGTGAGACCCCAACCCAAATTAATGAATCCCTATGGGACCCCTCCCCAAAATAACCCACCCAAAACCCCCGAATAGCCCACCCCAAACTGACCCAAATCTGACCCAAAACTGACCCAAACCGACCCAAACCATCCCCTGGCCATGCTCTGGGTGCTCAGGAAGGAGCCCATGGACATGGTGAGACCCCTCCTCAAATTAACTGATCCCCCTGGGACCCCTCCCCAAAATAACCCACCCAAAACCCCAAATAACCCATCCCAAACTGACCCAAAACTGACCGAAATCAACCCAAAACTGAACCAAACCGACCCCTGGCCGTGCTCTGGGTGCTCAGGAAGGAGCCCATGGACATGGTGAGACCCCAACCCAAATTTATAACCCATCCCCTGAGACCCCTCCCCAAAATAACCCACCCAAAACCACCCAAAACCCCGAATAACCCATCCCAAACTGACCCAAAACTGACCCAAAACTGACCCAATCCATCCCCTGGCCGTGCTCTGGGTGCTCAGGAACGAGCCCATGGACCTGGTGAGACCCCAACCCAAATTTATAACCCATCCCCTGGGACCCCTCCCCAAAATAACCCACCCAAAACCCCGAATAACCCACCCCAAACTGACCCAAACCCAGCCCAAACCACCCAAAACCGACCAAAAACTGACCCAAACCAACCCAAAATCGACCCCTGTCCGTGCTCTGGGTGCTCAGGAAGGACCTGGTGAGACCCCAACCCGCCTTCCTGAGACCCCTCCCCAAATTCCTTCTCCCAGCGCCCCCTGGGCCATTATCCAGTGCTCCCAGTGCTCCCAGTAACCCCAGTTTGTCACTCCCAGTGCTCCCAGTAACCCCAGTTTGTTTCTGTCCCCCCAGCGCCCCCTGGGCCATTGCCCCAGTTTGTCCCAGTGCTCCCAGTGCTCCCAGTTTGTCCCACTTCTCCCAGTAACCCCAGTTTGTCCCAGTTTGTCCCAGTGCTCCCAGTTTGTTCCAGTTTGTCCCAGTAACCCCAGTTTGTCGCTCCCAGTGCTCCCAGTTTATCCAGTAACCCCAGTTTGTCCCAGTAACCCCAGTTTATCCCAGTAACCCCAGTTTGTCCCAGTAACCCCAGTTTATCCCAGTAACCCCAGTTTGTCCCAGTTCTCCCAGTAACCCCAGTTTGTCCCAATGCTCCCACTGCTCCCAGTGCTCCCAGTTTGTCCCAGTTTGTCCCAGTAACCCCAGTTTGTCCCAGTTCTCCCAGTAACCCCCAGTTTGTTTCTCCCCCCAGCACCCCCTGGGCCGTTACCCCAGTTTGTCCCAGTTTGTCCCAGTTTATCCCAGTAACCCCAGTTTATCCCAGTAACCCCAGTTTGTCCCAGTAACCCCAGTTTGTCCCAGTTTGCCCCAGTTTATCCCAGTAACCCCAGTTTGTCCCAGTAACCCCAGTTTGTCCCAGTTTGCCCCAGTTTCTCCCAGTAACCCCAGTTTGTTTCTCTCTCCCCAGCGCCCCCTGGGCCGTTACCCCAGTTTATCCCAGTAACCCCAGTTTGTCCCAGTTTGTCCCAGTTCATCCCAGTAACCCCAGTTTCTCCCCCAGCGCCCCCTGGGCCGTTACCCCAGTGCTCCCAGTAACCCCAGTTTGTCCCAGTTTATCCCAGTAACCCCAGTTTGTCCCAGTTCTCCCAGTAACCCCAGTTTGTCACTCCCAGTTTGCTCCCAGTTTGTCCCAGTTCTCCAGTAACCCCAGTTTGTGCCTCCCAGTTCTCCCAGTAACCCCAGTTTGTTTCTCTCTCTCCCCAGCGCCCCCTGGGCCGTTACCCCAGTGCTCCCAGTTTGTCCCAGTAACCCCAGTTTGTCCCAGTTCTCCCAGTAACCCCAGTTTGTCCCAGTTCATCCCAGTAACCCCAGTTTGTCCCAGTTCTCCCAGTAACCCCAGTTTGTCCCAGTTCTCCCAGTAACCCCAGTTTGTCCCAGTTCATCCCAGTAACCCCAGTTTGTCCCAGTTCTCCCAGTAACCCCAGTTTGTCCCAGTTCATCCCAGTAACCCCAGTTTGTCCCAGTTCTCCCAGTAACCCCAGTTTGTCCCAGTTCATCCCAGTAACCCCGGTTTGTTTCTCTCCCCCCAGCGCCCCCTGGGCCGTTACCCCAGTGCTCCCAGTTTGTCCCAGTTCTCCCAGTAACCCCAGTTTGTCCCAGTTTATCCCAGTAACCCCAGTTTCTCCCCCAGTGCCCCCTGGGCCGTTACCCCAGTTTGTCACTCCCAGTTCATCCCAGTTCATCCCAGTAACCCCAGTTTCTCCCCCAGCGCCCCCTGGGCCGTTACCCCAGTTTGTCCCAGTTTGTCCCAGTAACCCCAGTTTCTCCCCCAGCGCCCCCTGGGCCGTTACCCCAGTTCATCCCAGTAACCCCAGTTTGTCCCTCCCAGTTCTCCCAGTAACCCCAGTTTGTCCCAGTTCATCCCAGTAACCCCAGTTTCTCCCCCAGCGCCCCCTGGGCCGTTACCCCAGTGCTCCCAGTGCTCCCAGTAACCCCAGTTTGTCACTCCCAGTTTGTCCCAGTTCATCCCAGTAACCCCAGTTTCTCTCTCTCTCTCCCCAGCGCCCCCTGGGCCGTTACCCCGACCGTCACTTCACCGAGGCCGCTCCCCGGGCCCTGATCCGGCGCTTCCGGCGCCGCCTGCGCCGAATCTCGCGGCAGATCCGGGCCCGGAACGCGGCGCTGGAGCGGCCCTACCCCTACCTGGACCCCGAGAATATAGAGAACAGCGTGGCCATCTGAAACAGCCTGAAAACACCCCCAAAATACCCCGAAATCACCCCAAAAATATCCCAAAAATCACCCCCAAAATATCCCAGAAATAGCCAAAGAATCACCCCGAAAATATCCCAAAATTACCCCAAAATCACCCCAAAATATCCCCACCCCTACCTGGACCCGGAGAACATCGAGAACAGCGTGGCCATCTGAGAACAACCCAAAAATATCCCAAAATACACCCCCAAAATATCCCTGAAATCACCCCCAAAATATCCCCACCCCTACCTGGACCCCGAGAATATCGAGAACAGCATGGCCATCTGAGAGACCCCAAAATATCCCAAAAATATCCCAAAAATATCCCAAAAATCACCCCCAAAATATCCCAGAAATATCCCAGAAATATCCCGAAAATATCCCAAAAATCACCCCAAAAATATCCCGAAATATCCCCACCCCTACCTGGACCCCGAGAACATTGAGAACAGCGTGGCCATCTGAAACACCCCAAAATATCCCAAAAATACCCCAAAAATATCCCAAAATACACCCCCAAAATATCCCAAAAATATCCCCAAATCACCCCAAAATACACCCCAAAAAATCCCTAAATATCCCAAAAATCACCCCAAAATATCCCCACCCCTACCTGGATCCGGAGAACATCGAGAACAGCGTGGCCATCTGAGAGACCCCAAAAATATCCCAAAATCAGCCCAAAAATATCCCAAAATACACCCCCAAAATATCCCAGAAATCACCCCAAAAATACACCCCAAAACAGCCCAAAATCACCCCGAAATATCCCCACCCCTACCTGGATCCCGAGAACATTGAGAACAGCGTGGCCATCTGAGAGACCCCGAAATATCCTGAAATCACCCCAAAAATATCCCAAAATATCCCAGAAATCACCCCAAAAATACCCCAAAATATCCCCACCCCTACCTGGATCCTGCCAACATAGAGAACAGTGTGGCCATCTGAAAACAACCCAAAATATCCTGAAATCACCCCAAAAATATCCCAAAATACACCCCCAAAATATCCCAGAAATATCCCAGAAATATCCCGAAAATATCCCAAAAATCAGCCCAAAAATATCCCAAAATATCCCCACCCCTACCTGGACCTGGAGAATATAGAGAACAGCGTGGCCATCTGAAAATATCCCAAAATATCCTGAAATCACCCCAAAAATACACCCCAAAACAGCCCAAAATCACCCCAAAAATATCCCAAAATCATCCCAAAATCCACCCCAAAAATATCCCAAAAATATCCCCAAAACCACCCTAAAACCCACCTCAATACCCCCAAAATATCCCAAAATACACCCCAAAAATATCCCAAAATGCACCCTAATAATATCCCAGAAATAACCCAAAATCACCCCAAAAATATCCCAAAATCATCCCAAAAATCTCCTGAAATGATCCCAAAATACCCCAAAGTTACCCCGGGACCGAGAACAGCGTCGCCGTGTGGGGGGGATGTTCCCAGTACGGCACTGGGCTGTACTGGTTTGTACTGGGAACCATGACTGGTCTGTGCTGGGGGTTGTTACTGGGCTGTACTGGGAGCTGGTACTGGTCTGTACTGGGGGTTGTTACTGGGCTGTACTGGTCTGTACTGGGGACTGTTACTGGGCTGTACTGGTTTGTACTGGGGGCTGGTACTGGGCCATACTGGGAGCTCTTACTGGTGTGTACTGGTCTGTACTGGGAGCTGTTACTGGGCTGTACTGGTCTGTACTGGGGGCTGGTACTGGGCCATACTGGGAGCTCTTACTGGTGTGTACTGGTCTGTACTGGGAGCTGTTACTGGGCTGTACTGGAAACCATGACTGGTGTGTTCTGGGGGCTGTTACTGGTCTGTACTGGTCTGTACTGGGGGCTGTTACTGGGCCATACTGGGAGCCATGACTGGTCTGTACTGGTCTGTACTGGGAACTGTTACTGGGCTGTACTGGGAGCTGTTACTGGTCTGTACCGGAAACCATGACTGGTGTGTACTGGTCTGTACTGGGGGCTGTTACTAGTCTGTACTGGTCTGTACTGGGGGCTGGTGCTGGTCTGTACTGGGAGCTGTTACTGGGCCGTACTGGGAGCCATGACTGGGCTGTACTGGTCTGTACTGGGGGCTGTTACTGGGTTATACTGGGGGCTGGTGCTGGGCCATACTGGGAGCCATGACTGGTCTGTACTGGGGGCTATACTGGTCTATACTGGAGTGATACTGGTCTGTACTGGGGGCTATTACTGGGCTATACTGGTCTATACTGGGAGCCATGACTGGTCTGTACTGGGGGCTATTACTGGGCTATACTGGTATATACTGGGAGCCATGACTGGTCTGTACTGGGGGCTGTTACTGGGCTATACTGGAGTGTTACTGGTCTGTACTGGGAGCCGTTACTGGTCTGTACTGGGAATGTTATTAAATATTGGGAACCGTTACTGGTCTGTACTGGAGCATTGCTGGTCTGTACTGGGAATGTTGTTATGTATAGGGAGCTGTTACTGGTCTGTACTGGTCTATACTGGGAATACTGTTATTATGTACTGGGAGCTGTTACTGGTGTCAATAAAGGTGTCGGTGGAGCGGTACTGGTCTGTACTGGTTTGTACTGGTCTGTACTGGGCAGAGGTGGGATACACCCAGGGAAGGAACTGGGATGGACTGGGAGGGACTGGGATGGACTGGGATGGACTGGGATGGACTGGGACAGACTGGGACGGACTGGGACGGACTGGGATGAACTGGGATGGACTGGGTTGGACTGGGATGGACTGGGAATGAACTGGGATGGAACTGGGATGGAACTGGGAGGGACTGGGATGGAACTGGGATGGACTGGGATGGACTGGGAGGGACTGGGAGGGGACTGGGATGGACTGGGATGGACTGGGAGGGACTGGGATGGACTGGGAGGGACTGGGATGGACTGGGATGGACTGGGAGGGACTGGGATGGACTGGGAGGGACTGGGATGAACTGGGATGAACTGGGATGGACTGGGAGGGACTGGGATGGACTGGGATGGACTGGGATGGAACTGGGATGGACTGGGATGGACTGGGAGGGACTGGGATGGACTGGGATGGACTGGGATGGACTGGGAGGGACTGGGATGAACTGGGATGAACTGGGAGTGACTGGGATGGACTGGGATGGACTGGGATGGACTGGGAGGGACTGGGATGGAACTGGGATGGAACTGGGATGGAACTGGGATGGACTGGGATGGACTGGGAGGGACTGGGATGAACTGGGATGGAACTGGGAGGGACTGGGACAGACTGGGAGGGACTGGGATGGACTGGGATGGACTGGGATGAACTGGGATGGACTGGGACAGACTGGAACGAACTGGGAGGGACTGGTCTGGAACTGGGAGGGACTGGGATTGAACTGGGATGGACTGGGATGGAACTGGGCTAGAGGGCAGCCCCAGTGTCGCAACTGGGACGGACTGGGATGAACTGGGATGAACTGGGGCGTAACTGGTGCGGGGGTGGCCGAGGCCGGCAGGGCTGGAACTGGTCAGACTGGGAGCAGTGGTGAAACTGGGATGGAACTGGGAGGGAACTGGGAGGGAACTGGGACATTCCTGGGGCCGGGAGTGCCCGGACCGGCCGGACTGGGAGCACTGGGATGGACTGGGAGGGACTGGGAGGGACTGGGAGGGACTGGGAGGGACTGGGATGAACTGGGAGGGACTGGGAGGGACTGGGAGGGGACTGGGCGGGAATTGAGACAAACTGGGAGGGACTGGGAGGGACTGGGCGGGAATTGAGAGGGAACTGGGCGGGGATTGGGATGGACTGGGACGGAACTGGGAGGAAACTGGGAGGGAACTGGGAGGGACTGGGAGGGGATTGGGATGGAGTGGGATGGACTGGGACGAACTGGGCGGGACTGAGAGCACTGGGAGCACTGGGAGCTGTTACTGGGAGCGCTGGGAGCTGTTACTGGGAGCACTGGGAGCTGTTACTGGGAGCACTGGGAGCAGCCGCGCCCGAGAGACTCCGGAGCCTCCGAGGGACCCCCAGGACCCCCCCCAGGACCGGGAGACCCCCGGGGACCCCCCAGGGATCCCCCAAAAACCTCTGGGGACCCCAAAACCCTTCAGGGACCCCCAGGGACTCCCCAAAAACCCCCGGGGACCCCCCAGGGACCCCCAAAAACCCCCACAGGGACTCCCAGGGACCCCCCAAAACCCCCCAGGGACCCCCCAAAAACCTCTGGGCACCCCCGGGGACCCCCCCAAACCCCCAAAACCCCCCAGGGACCCCCCAAAACCTCTCAGGGACCCCCCAAAACCTCAGGGGACCCCAAAAACCCCACAAGGACCCCCCAGGGACGCCCCAAAACCTCTCAGGGACCCCAAAACCCCACGGGGATCCCCCAGGGACCCCCCCAAAACCCCCCAGGGACCCCCCCAGGGACCCCCCAAAATTCCTCGGGGACCCCTCAAGGGACCCCAAAACCCCTCAAGGACCCCCAGGGACCCCCCAAAAACCCCCTGAGACCCCCGGGGACTCCCAAAAACCCCCGGGGACCCCTCAAGGGACCCCAAAACCCCCCCAGGGACCCCCCCAAAATCCCTTGGGAGACACCCAGGGCCCCCCAAAAGCCCCCAGGGATCCACAGGGACCCCCGGGGACCCCCAAAACCCCTCAAGGACCCCTCAAGGGACCCCAAAAATCCCCAGGGATCCCCCCAGGGACCCTCCAAAATCCCCAGGGACCCCCCTAAGGACACCCGGGGACCCCCAGGGACCCCCAAAAAACCCCTCGAGGACCCCTCAAGGGACCCCAAAAACCCCTCAAGGACCCCCAGGGACCCCCAAGTGACCCCCAGGTGACCCCTGACCCCTGGTTGACCCCCGGCCATGTCCGGCGCGGGTGGGGGAGGGGCGCGGGTACCGGCTCGGGCTCCGCACGGGCGCCCAGTGCGGGGGGGGCACCCTGGGCACGGTGACGGTGACACTGCGGGGGACAGCGGGGGTGGCACCGGAATGGCACCTGGGCTGGCCCCGGCACCCGCTGCGGCCCGGAACCGTGAGTCACTGGGATATAATGGTTTATAATGGTTTATAATGGTTTATAATGGTTTATACTGGGAGGGATTGGGAGGCACTGGGAGCACTGGTGGGGACAGCGGGGGTGGCACCCGAGTGGCACCTGGGCTGGCCCCAGCACCCGCTGCGGCCCGGAACCGTGAGTGACCACACTGGGATATACTGGGATATACTGGGATATACTGGGATTGACCGAGAGGGACTGGGACGGGACTGGGAGCACTGGTGGGGACAGCGGGGGTGGCACCCCAATGGCACCTGGGCTGGCCCCGGCACCCGCTGCGGCCCGGAACCGTGAGTCACTGGTTTATACTGGTTTATAATGGTTTATAATGGTTTATAATGGTTTATAATGGTTTATAATGGTTTATACTGGTTTATACTGGTTTATACTGGGAGGGGATTGGGGGCACCCTGGGCACGGTGACGGTGACGCTGCGGGGGACGGCGGGGGTGGCACCGGAATGGCACCTGGGCTGGCCCCGGCACCCGCTGCGGCCCGGAACCGTGAGTGACTGGGATATACTGGTTTATACTGGTTTATAATGGTTTATAATGGTTTATAATGGTTTATAATGGTTTATACTGGTTTATAATGGTTTATACTGGGAGGCACTGGGAGGGGATTGGGGGCACCCTGGGCACGGTGACAGTGACACTGGTGGGGACAGCGGGGGTGGCACCGGAATGGCACCTGGGCTGGCCCCGGCACCCGCTGCGGCCCGGAACCGTGAGTGACTGGGATATACTGGTTTATACTGGTTTATACTGGTTTATACTGGTTTATAATGGTTTATAATGGTTTATAATGGTTTATAATGGTTTATACTGGGAGGGGATTGGGGGCACCCTGGGCACGGTGACGGTGACGCTGCGGGGGACGGCGGGGGTGGCACCGGAATGGCACCTGGGCTGGCCCCGGCACCCGCTGCGGCCC
The DNA here is from genome assembly GCA_039654755.1 of Calcarius lapponicus. Lineage (NCBI taxonomy): Eukaryota > Metazoa > Chordata > Aves > Passeriformes > Fringillidae > Calcarius > Calcarius lapponicus. The sequence continues at coordinate 31,993 of JBBFKN010000242.1, forward strand.
GGAACCGTGAGTGACTGGGATATACTGGGATATACTGGGATATACTGGGATATACTGGGATATACTGGTTTATAATGGTTTATACTGGTTTATACTGGGATGGACTGGGAGGCACTGGGAGCACTGGTGGGGACAGCAGGGGTGACACCGCGGTGACACCTGGGCTGGCCCCGGCACCCGCTGCGGCCCGGAACCGTGAGTGGCTGGTTTATACTGGGATACACTGGTTTATAATGGTTTATACTGGTTTATAATGGTTTATACTGGTTTATAATGGTTTATAATGGTTTATAATGGTTTATAATGGTTTATACTGGGATATACTGGGAGGGGATTGGGGGCACCCTGGGCACGGTGACGGTGACGCTGCGGGGGACAGCGGGGGGTGGCACCGGAATGGCACCTGGGCTGGCCCCGGCACCCGCTGCGGCCCGGAACCGTGAGTGACTGGTTTATACTGGGATATACTGGTTTATACTGGGAGGGACTGGGATGGACTGGGAGGCACTGGGAGCACTGGTGGGGACAGCGGGGGTGGCACCCGAGTGACACCTGGGCTGGCCCCGGCACCCGCTGTGGCCCGGAACCGTGAGTGACCACACTGGGATATACTGGGATATACTGGGATATACTGGTTTATAATGGTTTATAATGGTTTATACTGGGAGGGGATTGGGGGCACCCTGGGCACGGTGACGGTGACGCTGCGGAGGACAGCGGGGGTGGCACCGGAATGGCACCTGGGCTGGCCCCGGCACCCGCTGCGGCCCGGAACCGTGAGTGACCACACTGGGACATACTGGGATATACTGGGATATAATGGTTTATACTGGTTTATACTGGTTTATACTGGTTTATACTGGGAGGGGATTGGGGGCACCCTGGGCACGGTGACGGTGACACTGCGGGGGACAGCGGGGGGTGGCACCGCAATGGCACCTGGGCTGGCCCCGGCACCCGCTGCGGCCCGGAACCGTGAGTGACTGGGATATACTGGGATATACTGGTTTGTACTGGTTTATACTGGGAGCACAGAACTGGGGCGCTGGGAGGGGCTGGGATGGACTGGGAGGGACTGGGAGGGAATGGATGACACAGGTGGCACAGATGTGACAGGTGGCACACAGGTGACCCAGGTGACACAGGTGACACAGGTGACACCCAGGTGACACAGGTGACACAGGTGACACCCAGGTGACACAGGTGACACAGGTGTCCCCTCACAGACCCTGTGGCTGGAGGTCACCTGTCCCCGGCCCTTGGGGACGCTGCTGTCCCTGTCACACACACTGGGGGTGGCACAGGTGACACACAGGTGACACAGGTGACACACAGGTGTGACACAGGTGACACAGGTGACCCAGGTGACACCCAGGTGACACAGGTGACACAGGTGTCCCCTCACAGACCCTGTGGCTGGAGGTCACCTGTCCCCGGCCCCTGGGGACGCTGCTGTCCCTGTCACAGACACTGGGGGTGACACAGGTGACACAGGTGACACAGGTGACACACAGGTGTGACAGGTGTGACAGGTGACACAGGTGACACTCAGGTGACACACAGGTGACACAGGTGTGACACAGGTGACACAGGTGTGACCCAGGTGTCCCCTCACAGACCCTGTGGCTGGAGGTCACCTGTCCCCGGCCCCTGGGGACGCTGCTGTCCCTGTCACACACACTGGGGGTGACACAGGTGACACAGGTGTGACAGATGACCCAGGTGACATAGATGACACAGGTGACACAGGTGACACAGGTGTCCCCTCACAGACCCTGTGGCTGGAGGTCACCTGTCCCCAGCCCCTGGGGACGCTGCTGTCCCTGTCACACACACTGGGGGTGACACAGGTGACACAGGACAGGTGTGACAGGTGTGACAGGTGACACACAGGTGACACACAGGTGACACCCAGGCAACACAGGACAGGTGTGACAGGTGACACAGATGACCCAGGTGACACAGGTGACACAGGTGACACCCAGGTGACCCAGGTGTCCCCTCACAGACCCTGTGGCTGGAGGTCACCTGTCCCCGGCCCTTGGGGACGCTGCTGTCCCTGTCACAGACACTGAGGGTGGCACAGGTGACACAGGTGACACAGGTGACCCAGGTGACACACAGGTGACACACAGGTGTGACAGGTGACACAGGTGACCCAGGTGTCCCTGTCCCCAGACCCTGTGGCTGGAGGTCACCTGTCCCCGTCCCCTGGGGACGCTGCTGTCCCTGCGCCTGCACAAGGAGCCGCTGCTGTCCCTGGTCCCCGACCGCTGGCTCTGCGCCGGTGTCACCGTCACCGGGCCCCTCCCTGGGGACAGTGCTGGGGACACCCCCGGGGACATCCGGGTCGTCTCTGGGGACATCGCTGGGGACACCGATGGGGACAACGGGGACGTCCCCACGGCCGTGTTCCCCTGCCACCGCTGGCTGGAGAGCGGCGACCTGGAGCTGCGCGAGGGGACAGGTGAGGGGACATTGGGGACATTGGGGGGACACCAGGGACAGTGGGGACACTGGGGGTATTGATGGGGACATTGGGAACATTGGGGACACTGGGGGGATTGGGGGACATCGGGGACATCGAGGACATCGGGGACATTGGGGACATTGGGGAGGTTGGGGACACTGGGGACATTGGGGACATTGGGGGATTGGGGACATTGGGGACATTGATGGGGACACTGGGGACACTGGGGGATTGGGGACATTGGGGACATTGATGGGGACATTGGGGACATTGGGGACACTGGGGGGGCTGGGGACATTGGGGGGCTGGGGACATTGGGGACACTGGGGACATTGATGGGGACACTGGGGGGATTGGGGGAGTTGGGGACATTGGGGACATTGGGGGGATTGAAGGGACATTGGGGGAATTGGGGGGATTGGGGACATTGGGGACATTGGGGACATTGGGGACATTGGGGGGATTGGGGAGATTTGGGATGTTTGGGACACTTTGGGTACATTGGGGACATTGGGGACATTGGGGACATTGGGGCGACATTGAGAAAAATGGGGGGAAAAAGGGAAAAAATTGGGGGAAAAGGGACTGGGGACATTGGAGACATTGGGGACAATGGGGACATTGGGGACACTGGGGAGATTTGGGATGTTTGGGACACTTTGGGTACATTGGGGACATTGGGGACATTGGGGACACTGGGGACACTTTGGGGACATTGGGAATAAATGGGGGAAATTAGGGGGAAGAAGGGATTTGGGACATTGGGGGACATTGATGGGGACATTGGGGACACTGGGGACACTGGGGGGATTGGGGACATTGGGGACACACAGGGGACATTAATGGGGACATTGGGGACATTGGGGGTGTTGGGGACAATGGGAACATTGATGGGGACATTGGCGATGTCAGGTTCCTTCACAATGTCCCCATTAATGTCCCCAGCGTCCCCAGTGTCCCCAATGTCCCCAATGTCCCCATTAATGTCCCCAATGTCCCCCATGTCCCCAATGTCCCCGTTAATGTCCCCACTGTCCCCAGCCCGCACCCCCCGTGACGCCGCCCGGGTGCCGCAGCTGCTGCAGCAGCGCCAGGAGGAGCGGAGAGAGCGGCGGGAGAGCTTCGAGTGAGAACTGGGACAAACTGGGATGGACTGGGAGGGACTGGGAGGGACTGGGTGGGGATTGGGAGGGACTGGGTGGGACTGGGATGGACTGGGATGGACTGGGGGGGACTGGGATGGAACTGGGAGGGACTGGGAGGAACTGGGAGGGACTGGGAGGAACTGGGATGAACTGGGAGCAGACTGGGAGGGACTGGGAGGGACTGGGATGAACTGGGAGGAACTGGGAGGAACTGGGATGGACTGGGATGAACTGGGAGGGAACTTCGGGTCACTCGTGGTCACTCATTGGTCACTCATTGGTCACTCAGTGGTCACTCAGGGTCACTCAGGGTCACTCAGTGGTCACTCAGTGGTCACTCATTGGTCACCAGTGATCAGTCATTGGTCACTCATTGGTCACTCATTGCTCACTCGTGGTCACTCAGTGGTCACTCATTGGTCATTCAGGGTCACTCAGGGTCACTCATTGGTCACTCAGTGGTCACTCAGTGGTCACCAGTGGTCACTCATTGGTCACTCAGTGGTCACTCATTGGTCACTCAGTGGTCACTCAGTGGTCACTCATTGGTCACTCAGTGGTCACTCATTGGTCACTCATTGGTCACTCATTGGTCACTCAGTGGTCACTCAGTGGTCACTCAGGGTCACTCAGTGGTCACTCATTGGTCACTCAGTGGTCACTCGTGGTCACTCTGTCCCAGGTGGGCTCCCTACGCCCCGGGCTGGCCCTGGTGTCTCCGGGCGCTGCCCCCGGCCCTGTGCCCGTGGCCGCCCCCGCCGGACACGCCCACAGCGATGACGTCAGAGGGGCAGCTGGTGACGTCAGAGGAGCCGTCGGTGACGTCACAGGCCCCGCCCGCGGCGCTGTCGCCCACGCTGAGCTTCCCCCTGGGCCACCGGGCCCAGCTGGCCGCGCGCGCCGCCGCCGCGTCAGTGACAGCAATGGGGACAGCAATGGGGACAATGGGGACAGTGGGGACAATGAGGACATTGGGGACAGTGGGGACAGTGGGGACAATGGGGACAATGGGGACAATGGGGACAGTGGGGACAGTGGGGACATTGGGGACATTGGGGACATGGGGACAATGGGGACAATGGGGACAGTGGGGGACAGTGGGGACAATGGGGACAATGGGGACAATGGGGACAGTGGGGACAATGGGGACAATGGGGACAATGGGGACAGTGGGGGACAATGGGGACAGTGGGGACAATGGGGACAATGGGGACAGGGGGGACATTGGGGACAGTGGGGACAATGGGACAATGGGGACAGGGGGGACATTGGGGACAGTGGGGACAATGGGGACAATGGGGACAGTGGGGACAGTGGGGACAATGGGGACAATGGGGACAATGGGGACAGTGGGGACAGTGGGGACAATGGGGACAATGGGGACAATGGGGACAATGGGGACAGTGGGGACAATGGGACAATGGGGACAGGGGGGACATTGGGGACAGTGGGGACAATGGGGACAATGGGGACAGCGGGGACAATGGGGGACAATGGGGGACAATGGGGACATTGGGGACAGTGGGGACAATGGGGGACAATGGGGACAACGGGGACAATGGGGACATTGGGGACATTGGGGACATTGGGGGCAATGGGGACATTGGGGGCAATGGGGACAATGGGGGTAATGGGGACAATGGGGACAGCGGGGACAATGGGGACAACGGGGGCAATGGGGACAATGGGGACAATGGGAGACAATGGGGACAATGGGGACAATGGGGACAATGGGGACATTGGGGACATTGGGGACATTGGGGGCAATGGGGACATTGGGGACAATGGGGACATTGGGGACATTGGGGACAATGGGGACATTGGGGACGATGGGGACAGTGGGGACAGTGGCGACAATGGGGACAATGGGGGGCAATGGGGACAGTGGGGACAATGGGACAATGGGGACAATGGGGACAATGGGGGACAATGGGGGACAATGGGGACAATGGGGACAGTGGGGACAATGGGGACAATGGGGACAACGGGGGTGTCCCCAATGTCCCCAATGTCCCCCCAAGGTCCCCAATCCCCCACTGTCCCCAATGTCCCCAAGGTCCCCAATGTCCCCATTGTCCCCCATTGTCCCTGCATTGTCCCCATTGTCCCCATTGTCCCCCATTGTCCCCAATGTCCCCAATGTCCCCAAGGTCCCCAATCCCCCCAATGTCCCCACTGTCCCCAATGTCCCCAATCCCCCATTGTCCCCAATGTCCCCAATTGTCCCCATTGTCCCCAATGTCCCCGATGTCCCCAATGTCCCCATTGTCCCCGCAGGCAGATCCGGATCCGGCTCCGGGGGCTCCGTTCCGGGGGTTCCTGGCGCAGCCTTGAGGACGTTCGGGAGGCGCTCGAGGGTCCCGGGACCCCCATCAGCGGTGGGTGCCCCTCTCCCAGTGTCCCCAATGTCCCCAAGGTGTCCCCAAGTGTCCCCGAGGTGTCCCCAAATGTCCCCAATGACATCGCCAGGGTGTCCCGATGTCCCCATGGTGTCCCCAGATGTCCTGGAGGTGTCCCCAGAAGTGTCCCCAAGGTGTCACCCAAGGTGTCCCCAAGGTGTCCCCAACATCCCCAAATGTCACCAGATGTCCCCAAGGTGTCCCCAGATGTCCTGGAGGTGTCCCCAGAAGTGTTCCCAAGGTGTCCCCAATGTCCCCAGATGTCCCTGAGGTCTCCCCAAGGTGTCCCCAGATGTCCTGGAGGTGTCCCCAGATGTCCTCGAGGTGTCCCCAATGTCCCCAAATGTCCTGGAGATGTCCCCAAGGTGTCTCCAATGATGTCCCCAATAATGTCCCCAACGCTGTCCCCAATGCTGTCCCCCAATAATGTCCCCAAGGTGTCCCCAATGATGTCCCCAATAATGTCCCCCAATAATGTCCCCAAGGTGTCTCCAATGTCCCCAATAATGTCCCCCAATAATGTCCCCAAGGTGTCTCCAATGTCCCCAATAATGTCCCCCAATAATGTCCCCAAGGTGTCCCCAATGTCCCCAAATGTCACCAGATGTCCCCAAGGTGTCCCCAATGTCCCCAAATGTCACCAGATGTCCTCAAGGTGTCCCCAGATGTCCTGGAGGTGTCCCCAGAAGTGTCCCCAAGGTGTCCCCAATGTCCCCAGATGTCCCTGAGGTCTCCCCAAGGTGTCCCCAGATGTCCTGGAGGTGTCCCCAGATGTCCTCGAGGTGTCCCCAATGTCCCCAAATGTCCTGGAGATGTCCCCAAGGTGTCCCCAATGATGTCCCCAATAATGTCCCCCAATAATGTCCCCAACGCTGTCCCCAATGCTGTCCCCCAATAATGTCCCCAATGACCCCAATGTCCCCAATAATGTCCCCAAGGTGTCCCCAGTGATGTCCCCAATAATGTCCCCAAGGTGTCCCCAAGGTGTCCCCAATGTCCCCAATGTCCCCAAATGTCCTGGAGATGTCCCCAAGGTGTCCCCAATGATGTCCCCAATAATGTCCCCCAATAATGTCCCCAAGGTGTCCCCAATGTCCCCAAATGTCCCCAGATGTCCTCGAGGTGTCCCCAGATGTCCTGGAGTTGTTCCAGAAGTGTCCCCAAGGCGTCTCCAAGGTGTCCCCAATGTCCCCAGATGTCCCTGAGGTCTCCCCAAGGTGTCCCCAGGTGTCCTCAAGGTGTCCCCAATGTTCCCAAATGTCCTGGAGATGTCTCCAAGGTGTCCCCAAATGTCCCCCAATGTCCCCAAATGTCCCCAACTGTCCCCGGTGCTGTCCCCAGAGTACGTGGTGCGGCACTGGCAGTCGGACGCGTTTTTCGGGGAGCAGTTCCTGAGCGGGGTGAACCCCGTCCTGCTGCGCCGCTGCGCCCGCCTGCCGCCCAAGCTGCCGGTGAGCGAGGCCATGGTGGCCCCGAGCCTGGGCACGGGGACCACGCTGAGACAGGAGATGGAGGTGAGGGACACCAAAAACCATAAAAACCACCCTAAAATGCCCCAAAAACCCTAAAAACCACCCCAAAACCCACCCAAAATACTCTAAAATCATCAAAACCCCATAAACACCCCAAAATCACCCCCCAAGCTGCCGGTGACCGAGGCCATGGTGGCCCCGAGCCTGGGCACAGGGACATCCCTGCAGCGGGAGATGGAGGTGAGGGACCCCAAAAACCATAAAAACACCTCAAAAACCCTAAAAACCACCCCAAACCCCACCCAAAATACTCTAAAATCATCAAAACCCCGTAAACACCCCAAAATCACCCCGGTGACCGAGCCTGGGCACGGGGACGTCCCTGGAGCGGGAGATGGAGGTGAGGGATCCTAAAAACCATAAAATACCCCCAAAACCACAAACAGAAACCCCAAAAGCCTCAAAACCCCCCAAAACCTCAAAACTCCACAAACAGAAACTCAGAAAACCCGAAAAACCCCAAACAGAATCCCCAAAATCCCCAAAATCCCCAAATCCCCAAAATCCCCCAAATCCCCAAACCCCAAAACTCCAAATCCCCAAATCGCCCAAATACCCAAACCCCAAAATCCTCAAAACCCCAAACACCCCAAAATCCTGGGGGGAAACATGGGGGTGATGGGGACCCCCAGATTTGGGGATTTCGGGGTTCTCGGGTGCCAGAATTGGGTCGGGGGGGGTTTGGGTGGTTCCCATTTTCGGGGTTCCAATTTCGGGGGTCTCCATTTTTGGGCTTTCCAAGGTTTCCCTTATCGGGGTTTCTATTTTGGGGTTCCCATTTCGGTGTCCCTGAAATTTGGGGTTCTCATTTCAATGTCCCCATTTTGGGGTTCTCATTTTGGGGTTCTCGTTTCCGTGTCCCCGTTTTTAGGGTGTCTGATGTTTCTCATTTCTGTGTCCCCATTTTGGTGTCCCCATTTTCGGGGTGTCTGAAGTTTCTCATTTTTCGTGTCCCCATTTCAGTGTCCCCATTTCGGGATTCTCATTTCTCTGTCCCCATTTTGGTGTCCCCGTTTTCGGGGTGTCTGACGTTTCTCATTTCCTTGTCCCCATTTTTGGGGTGTCTGAAGTTTCTCATTTTGGTGTCCCCATTTTTGGGGTGTCTGACGTTTCTCATTTCCGTGTCCCCGTTTTTGGGGTGTTTGACATTCCTCATTTTTGGTGTCCCCATTTTGGGCTGTCTGACGTTTCTCATTTCTGTGTCCCCGTTTTCGGGGTGTCTGACATTTCTCATTTCCGTGTTCCCATTTTTGTGTCCCCATTTTTGGGGTGTCTGACATTTCCCATTTTTGTTGTCCCCATTTTTGGGGTGTCTGAAGTTTCTAATTTCTGTGTCCCCATTTTTGGGGTGTCTGACACTTCTCATTTTTGGTGTCCCCGATTTCGGCGTGTCTGACATGTCTCATTTCCGTGTCCCCATTTTTAGGGTTCCTGGGGTTTCTCATTTTTGGGTTTCCCATTTTTGGGATTCTCATTTCAATGTCCTCATCTTTGGTGTCCCCATTTCAGGATTCTCACTTCCGTGTCCCCATTTTGGGGTTCTCATTTCTGTGTCCCCATTTTTGGGGTGTCTGAAGTTTCTCATTTCAATGTCCCCATTTCTGTGTCCCCATTTCTGTGTCCCCATTTCCGTGTCCCCATTTTTGGGGTGTCTGACATTTCTCATTTCAATGTCCCCATTTCTGTGTCCCCATTTTGGTGTCCCCGATTTCGGGGTGTCTGACATTTCTCATTTCTGTGTCCCCATTTTGGTGTCCCCGATTTCGGGGTGTCTGACATTTCTCATTTCCGTGTCCCCATTTTCGGGGTGTCTGACGTTTCTCATTTCTGTGTCCCCATTTTTGGGATTCTCATTTCTGTGTCCCCATCTTTGGCGTCCCCATTTTGGGGGTGTCTGACATTTCTCATTTCTGTGTCCCCATTTCGGGATTGTCTTTCCGTGTCCCCATTTTGGTGTCCCCATTTCGGGATTCTCATTTCTGTGTCCCCATCTTTGGGTTTCCCATTTTCGAGGTTCTCATTTCTGTGTCCCCATTTTGGTGTCCCCATTTTGGTGTCCCCGTTTTTGGGGTGTCTGACGTTTCTCATTTTTGTGTCCCCCTTTCGGGGTGTCTGACATTTCTCATTTCCGTGTCCCAGTTTTCGGGGTGTCTGACATTTCTCATTTCCGTGTCCTCATTTTTGGGGTGTCTGACATTTCTCATTTCCGTGTCCCCATTTTCGGGGTGTCTGACATTTCTCATTTTTGGTGTCCCCGTTTTCGGGGTGTCTGACATTTCTCATTTCCGTGTCCCCATTTTCGGGGTGTCTGAAGTTTCTCATTTCCGTGTCCCCATTTTGGGGTGTCTGACATTTCTCATTTCTGTGTCCCCATCTTTGGTGTCCCCGTTTTTGGGTGTCTGACATTTCTCATTTCCCTGTCCCCATTTTCGGGGTGTCTGAAGTTTCTCATTTCAATGTCCCCATTTCTGTGTCCCCATTTTGGTGTCCCCGTTTTTGGGGTGTCTGACATTTCTCATTTCCGTGTCCCCATTTTCGGGGTGTCTGACATTTCTCATTTCCGTGTCCCCATTTTTGGGGTGTCTGAAGTTTCTCATTTTGGTGTCCCCGTTTTCAGGGTTCCTGGGGTTTCTCATTTTTGGGTTTCCCATTTTTGGGATTCTCATTTCAATGTCCTCATCTTTGGTGTCCCCATTTCGGGATTCTCATTTCTGTGTCCCCGTTTTTGGGGTGTCTGACGTTTCTCATTTTGGTGTCCCCATTTTCAGGGTTCCTGGGGTTTCTCATTTCTGTGTCCCCATTTTTGGGATTCTCATTTCAATGTCCTCATCTTTGGTGTCCCCATTTTGGGGTGTCTGACATTTCTCATTTCCGTGTCCCCATTTCGGGGTGTCTGACATTTCTCATTTCCGTGTCCCCATTTTTGGGGTGTCTGAAGTTTCTCATTTCAATGTCCCCATTTCTGTGTCCCCATTTTGGTGTCCCCATTTTTGGGGTGTCTGACATTTCTCATTTCCGTGTCCCCATTTCAGGGTGTCTGAAGTTTCTCATTTTGGTGTCCCCATTTTTGGGATGTCTGACGTTTCTCATTTCCGTGTCCCCATTTTTAGGGTTCCTGGGGTTTCTCATTTTTGGGTTTCCCATTTTTGGGATTCTCATTTAAATGTCCTCATCTTTGGTGTCCCCATTTCAGGATTCTCACTTCCGTGTCCCCATTTTGGGGTTCTCATTTCTGTGTCCCCATTTTTGGTGTGTCTGACATTTCTAATTTCCATGTCCCCGTTTTCGGGGTGTCTGAGGTTTCTCATTTCAATGTCCCCATCTTTGGTGTCCCCATTTTGGTGTCCCCATTTTTGGGGTGTCTGACATTTCTCATTTCCGTGTCCCCATTTTTGGGGTGTCTGACATTTCTCATTTCAATGTCCCCATTTCTGTGTCCCCATTTTGGTCTCCCCATTTTCGGGGTGTCTGACATTTCTCATCTTTGGTGTCCCCATTTTGGTGTCCCCATTTTCGGGGTGTCTGAGGTTTCTCATTTCTCTGTCCCCATTTTGGTGTCCCCATTTTTGGGGTGTCTGACATTTCTCATTTCCGTGTCCCCATTTTCGGGGTGTCTGACGTTTCTCATTTCCGTGTCCCCGTTTTGGGGTCCCCATTTTGGGGTCCCCATTCCTGTGTCCCCATTTTCGGGGTGTCTGACATTTCTCATCTTTGGTGTCCCCATTTTGGTGTCCCCATTTCGGGATTCTCATTTCTGTGTCCCCATGTTTGGGTTTCCCATTTCGGGGTGTCTGACATTTCTCATTTCTGTGTCCCCATTTCGGGGTGTCTGACATTTCTCATTTCTGTGTCCCCATTTTGGGGTGTCTGAAGTTTCTCATTTTGGTGTCCCCATTTTCAGGGTTCCTGAGGTTTCTCATTTCTGTGTCCCCATTTTTGGGATTCTCATTTCAATGTCCCCATTTTGGTGTCCCCATTTCGGGGTGTCTGACATTTCTCATTTCCGTGTCCCCATTTCTGGTGTCCCCGTTTCTGGGGTGTCTGACATTTCCCATTTTTGTTGTCCCCATTTTTGGGGTGTCTGAAGTTTCTCATTTCCGTGTCCCCATTTTTTGGGGTGTCTGACATTTCTCATTTCCGTGTCCCCATTTTTGTGGTGTCTGACATTTCTCATTTCCGTGTCCCCATTTTTGGTGTCCCCGTTTCTGGGGTGTCTGACATTTCCCATTTTTGTTGTCCCCATTTTTGGGGTGTCTGACATTTCTCATTTCCGTGTCCCCATTTTGGTGTCCCCATTTTCGAGGTTCTCATTTCTGTGTCCCCATTTTGGGATTCTCATTTTTGTGTCCCCATCTTTGGGGTCCCCATTTTCCGTGTCCCCATTTTGGTGTCCCCGTTTTTGGGGTGTCTGACGTTTCTCATCTTTGGTGTCCCCATTTCGAGGCTCTCATTTCCGTGTCCCCATTTTGGGGTCCCCATTTTGGGGTCCCCATTCCTGTGTCCTCATTTTTGGGTGTCTGACATTTCTCATTTCTGTGTCCCCATTTTCGGGGTGTCTGACATTTCTCATTTCCGTGTCCCCATTTTGGTGTCCCCATTTTCGGGGTGTCTGACGTTTCTCGTTTCCGTGTCCCCATTTTGGTGTCCCCATTTTCGAGGTTCTCATCTTTGGTGTCCCCATTTTGGTGTCCCCATTTCGGGGTTCTCATTTCTGTGTCCCCATCTTTGGGTTTCCCATTTTTGGGGTGTCTGACATTTCTCATTTCCGTGTCCCCATTTCGGGGTGTCTGACATTTCTCATTTCCGTGTCCCCATTTTCGGGGTGTCTGACATTTCTCATTTCCGTGTCCCCGTTTTCGGGGTGTCTGATGTTTCTCATTTCCGTGTCCCCATTTCGGGGCGCAGGCCGGGCGCCTCTTCCTGGCCGATTACGCGCTGCTGGAGGGGCTCCCCACGGGCACCATCGGGGGGCGCCCCCAGTTCGTGGCCGCCCCCCTGTGCCTGCTCTGGCTCAGCCCCCGCGGCCGCCTCCTGCCCGTGGCCATCCAGGTACGGCCCCGTGTCCCCACCTGGCCCCAGGTGTCCCCAAATGTCCCCAAATGTCCCCAGATATCCCTAAATATCCTCCGTGTCTCACCCATGTCCCCAAATGTCCCCAAGTGTCCCCAAATGTCCCTAAATATCCTTCATGTCTCACCCGTGTCCCCAAATGTCCCCAAGTGTCCCCAAATGTCCCCAAATTTCCCCAAATATCCTCTGTGTCTCCTCGGTGTCCCCAAGTGTCCCCAAATGTCCCCAAATATCCCTAAATATCCTTCATGTCTCACCCGTGTCCCCAAATGTCCCCAAATGTCCCCAAATGTCCCCAAATGTCCCTAAGTATCCTTCATGTCTCACCCGTGTCCCCAGATGTCCCCAAGTGTCCCCAAATGTCCCTAAATATCCTTCATGTCTCACCCGTGTCCCCAAATGTCCCCAAGTGTCCCCAAATGTCCCCAAATTTCCCCAAATATCCTCTGTGTCTCCTCGGTGTCCCCAAGTGTCCCCAAATGTCCCCAAATATCCCTAAATATCCTTCATGTCTCACCCGTGTCCCCAAATGTCCCCAAATGTCCCCAAATGTCCCCAAATGTCCCTAAGTATCCTTCATGTCTCACCCGTGTCCCCAAATGTCCCCAAATGTCCCCAAATGTCCCTAAATATCCTTCATGTCTCACCCATGTCCCCACATGTCCCCAAGTGTCCCCAAATGTCCCCAAATATCCCCCAAATGTCCCCAAATATCCCTAAATGTCCTTCATGTCTCACCCGTGTCCCCAAATGTCCCCAAATGTCCCCAAATATCCCTAAATGTCCTTCATGTCTCTCCCGTGTCCCCAAATGTCTCACCCGTGTCCCCAGATTTCCCCAAGTGTCCCCAAATGTCCCCAAATTTCCCCAAATATCCTCCGTGTCTCCTCGGTGTCCCCAAGTGTCCCCAAATGTCCCCAAATGTCCCCAAATATCCCCCAAATGTCCCTAAATGTCCTTCATGTTTCACCCATGTCCCCAAATGTCCCCAAATGTCCCCAAATATCCTTCATGTCTCTCCCGTGTCCTCAAATGTCCCCAAACGTCTCCAGGTGTCCCTTTGGGATCCCTCTGTGTCCCCAAATATCCTCGTAGTCCCCAGATGTCCCCAAATGTCCCCTTCGTGTCCCCAAAGATCCTCTGTGTCTCCCCCGTGTCCCCAAATGTCCCCCACTGTCCCTGCTGACCCCCCGTGTCCTAGCACCCCTGTCACCCCCTGATGTCCCCAGTGTCCCCAGTGTCCCCAGTGTCCCCAATGTCCCCAATGTACCCAATGTCCCCAATATCCCAAATGTCCCCAATGTCCCCCTGATGTCCCCAATGTCCCCAATGTCCCCCTGGTGTCCCCACTGTCCTCAATGTCCCCAATGTCCCCAATATCCCAAATGTCCCCTGATGTCCCCAATGTCCCTGATGTCCCCAATGTCCCCAATGTCCCCGATGTCCCCCTGCAGCTGTCCCAGCACCCCGAGCCAGGGTCCCTGCTGACCCCTGTCACCCCCCTGATGTCCCCAATGTCCCCAATGTCCCCGATGTCCCCACTGTCCCCAATGTCCCCAATGTCCCCAAATGTCCCTGATGTCCCCAATGTCCCCAATGTCCCCCTGATGTCCCCAATGTCCCCAATGTCCCCTGTATCCCCAATGTCCCCAGTGTCCCCAATGTCCCCAATGTCCCCAGTGTCCCCAATGTCCCCAATGTCCCCAATGTCCCCAATGTCCCCCTGATGTCCCCACTCTCCCCACTGTCCCAAGTGTCCCCCCTGCAGCTGTCCCAGCGCCCCAGGCCGGGGTCCCCTGTCCCTGCTGACCCCTGTCACCCCCCTGATGTCCCCAATGTCCCCAGTGTCCCCAATGTCTCCCTGATGTCCCCAATGTCCCCCATGTCCCCAATGTCCCCAATGTCCCAATGTCCCCCTGGTGTCCCCATTGTCCCCAATGTCCCCACTGTCCCCAATGTCCCCAATGTCCCCCATGTCCCCGATGTCCCACATGTCCCAATGTCCCCCTGATGTCCCCAATGTCCCCGATGTCCCCAATGTCCCCAGTGTCCCCATTGTCCCCAATGTCCCCAGTGTCCCCCAGTGTCCCCAATGTCCCCAGTGTCCCCAATGTCCCTGATGTCCCCCATGTCCCCGATGTCCCCCATGTCCCAATGTCCCCCTGATGTCCCCAATGTCCCCGATGTCCCCAATGTCCCCAGTGTCCCCTATGTCCCCAATGTCCCCGATATCCCCAATGTCCCCAATGTCCCCGATGTCCCCAATGTCCCCAATGTCCCCAATGTCCCCAATGTCCCCGATATCCCCAGTGTCCCCACTGTCCCCAATGTCCCCAATGTCCCCACTGTCCCCAGTGTCCCCAGTGTCCCCAATGTCCCCAATGTCCCCAATGTCCCCAATGTCCCCAATGTCCCCGATGTCCCCGATGTCCCCTGCAGCTGTCCCAGCGCCCCGGGCCGGGGTCCCCGATCTTCCTCCCGGGGGGCTCCGGGTGGGCCCTGGCCAAGCTGTGGGTGAGGGGCGCCCACTTTGTGCTGCACGAGATGGTGACGCACCTGCTGCACGGCCACTTCCTGGCCGAGGCCTTCGCCGTGGCCACCCAGCGCCTGCCCGCCGCCCACCCCGTGCACCAGGTACCCCCGAAAATGCACCCCGACCCCCCAAAAATGCACCCCGACCCCAAAAAATGCACCCCGAAATCCCCGTCCCAAAATACCAACCCTGAGCCCAAAAACTGCACCCCCAAATCCCCGTCCCAAAATACCAAACCTGACCCCAAAAAACTGCACCCCGATCCTAAAAACTGCACCCAAAACTGACCCAAAACCTTCACCTGCCTGCCGCCCACCCCGTGCACCAGGTACCCCCAAAAATGCACAAAAACCCCCAAAAATGAACCCCGAAATCCCCGTCCCAAAATACCAACCCTGAGCCCAAAAACTGCACCCCGAATCCCCGTCCCAAAATCCCCAACCCCAACCCCAAAAACTGCACCCCCACCCCGTGCACCAGGTACCCCCAAAAATGCACCCCGACCCCCCAAAAATGAACCCCGACCCCAAAAATGCACCCCAAAATCCCCGTCCCAAAATTCCCAACCCTGACCCCAAACACTGCACCCCAAAATCCCTGTTCTAAAATCCCCAATCCTGACCCCAAAAACTGCACCCTGATCCCAAAAACTGCACCCAAAACTGACCCAAAACCTTCACCTGCCCACCGCGCACCCCATGCACCAGGTACCCTGAAAAATGCACAAAACCCCCCAAAAATGCACCCCGAAATCCCCGTCCCAAAATACCAACCCTGACCCCAAAAACTGCACCCCCACCCTGTGTACCAGGTACCCTGAAAACTGCACCCCGAACCCAAAAAATGCACCCCGAAATCTCCGTCCCAAAATACCAACCCTGACCCCAAAAACTGCACCCCGAAATCCCCGTCCCAAAATTCCAATCCTGACCCCAAATCCCCAACCCTGACCCCAAAAACTGCACCCCGAAATTCCCATCCCAAAATCCCAATCCAGACCCCAAAATCCTCAATCCTGGCCCCAAAAACTGCACCCTGAAATCCCCGTCCCAAAATCCCCAATCCTGACCCCAAAAAATGAACCCTGACCCCCAAAAATGCACCCCGACCCCAAAAACTGCACCCCAAAATCCCCATCCCTGACCCCAAAAACTGCACCCCCAAATCCCCGTCCCAAAATACCAACCCTGATCCCAAAAACTGCACTCAAAATCAACCCAAAACCTTCACCTGCCCGCCGCCCACCCTGTGCACCAGGTACCCCCAAAAATGCACCCCGACCCCCAAAAATGCACCCCGAAATCCCCGTCCCAAAATACCAACCCTGACCCCAGAAACTGCACCCCGAAATCCCCGATCCCAAAATCCCCAATCCTGGCCCCAAAAATCCCAACCCTGAGCCCAAAAACTGCACCCAAAACTGACCCAAACCCTTCGCCTGCCCACCGCACACCCCATGCACCAGGTACCCCAAAAATGCACAAAACCCTCAAAAAATGCACCCCGAACCCAAAAAATTCACCCTGAAATCCCCATCCCAAAATCTGCATCCCTGACCCCAAAAACTGCACCCCCAAATCCCCGTCCCAAAATACCAACCCTGACCCCAAAAACTGCACCCCGATCCCAAAAACTGCACCCAAAACTGACCTAAAACCTTCACCTGCCCACTGCGCACCCCGTGCACCAGGTACCCCAAAAAATGCACCCCGACCCCAGAAAATGCACCCCAAAATTCCCATCCCAAAATCCCAATACTGACCCCAAAATCCCCAATCCTGACCCCAAAAAATGAACCCTGACCCCAAAAATGAACCCCGACCCCAAAAACTGCACCCCAAAATCCCCAACCCCGACCCCAAAAACTGCACTCCCACCCCGTGCACCAGGTACCCCCAAAAATGCACCCCGACCCCAAAAAATGAACCCTGAAATCCCCATCCCAAAATACCAATCCTGACCCCAAAAACTGCACCCCGAAATTCCCATCCCAAAATCCCAATCCAGACCCCAAAAACTGCACCCCGAAATCTTTGTCCCAAAATACCAACCCTGACCCCAAATCCCCAACCCTGACCCCAAAAACTGCACCCTGAAATCCCCATCCCAAAATCCCCAATCCTGACCCCAAAAAATGAACCCTGACCCCCAAAAATGCACCCCGACCCCAAAAACTGCACCCCAAAATCCCCTATCCCAAAAACCCCAACCCTGACCCCAAAAAATGCACCCCGATCCCAAAAACTGCACCCAAAACTGATCCAAAACCTTCACCTGCCCACCGCCCACCCCGTGCACCAGGTACCCCCAAAAATGCACCCCGACCCCCCAAATATGAACCCCGACCCCAAAAAATGCACCCCGAAATCCCTGTTCTAAAATCCCCAATCCTGACCCCAAAAACTGCACCCCGAAATTCCCGTCCCAAAATCCCAACCCTGACCCCAAAAACTGCACCCCGATCCCAAAAACTGCACCCAAAACTGACCCAAAACCTTCACCTGCCCACCGCCCACGCTGTGCACCACGTACCCCCAAAAATGCACCCCGACCCCCCAAAAATGAACCCCGACCCCCCAAAACTGAATCCCGAAATCCCCATCCCAAAATTCCCAATCCTGACCCCAAAAACTGCACCCCGAAATCCCCGTCCCAAAATCCCCAACCCCGACCCCAAAAACTGCACCCCCACCCCATGCTCCAGGTACCCCGAAAATGGCACAAAACCCCTAAAAACTGCACCATGACCCCAAAAATGCACCCTGAAATCCCCGTCCCAAAATCCCCAATCCTGGCCCCAAAAACCCCAACCCTGACACCAAAACCTGCACCCTGATCCCAAAAACTGCACCCCAAAATCCCCATCCCCAAATCCCCAGCCCTGACCCCAAAAACTGCACCCAAAACCTTCACCTGCCCGCCGTGCACCCCGTGCACCGGGTACCCCCAAAAATGCACAAAACCCTCAAAAAATGCACCCCGAACCCAAAAAATGCACCCTGAAATCCCCATCCCAAAATCTGCATCCCTGACCCCAAAAACTGCACCCCGAAATCCCCGTCCCAAAATACCAACCCTGACCCCAAAAACTGCACCCAAAACCTTCACCTGCCTGCCGTGCACCCCGTGCACCAGGTACCCCCAAAAATGCACCCCGACCCCCCAAAAATGAACTCCGACCCCCCAAAACTGCACCCCGAAATCCCCATCCCAAAATCCCCAATACTGACCCCAAAAACTGCACCCAAAACCTTCACCAGCCCGCTGCGCACCCCGTGCACCAGGTACCCCCAAAAATGCACCCCGACCCCAAAAAATGCACCCCGAAATCCCCGTCCCAAAATCCCCAACCCTGAGCCCAAAAACTGCACCTCCAAATCCCCATCCCAAAATCCCCAACCCCAACCCCAAAAACTGCACCCCCACCCCGTGTACCAGGTACCCTGAAAACTGCACAAAACCCCCCAAAAATGCACCCCGACCCCAAAAAATGCACCCCGAAATCCTCATCCCAAAAACCCAACCCTGACCCCAAAAACTGCACCCCCACTCCGTGCACCAGGTACCCTGAAAAATGCACAAAACCCCCCAAAAATGCACCCCGATCCCAAAAAATGCACCCCGGAATTCCCGTCCCAAAATCCCAACCCTGACCCCAAACACTGCACCCCGAAATCCCTGTTCTAAAATCCCCAATCCTGACCCCAAAAACTGCACCCCAAAATCCCCAACCCTGACCCCAAAAACTGCACCCAAAATCGACCCAAAACCTTCACCTGCCCGCCGTGCACCCCGTGCACCAGGTACCCCCAAAAATGCACCCCGACCCCGAAAAATGCACCCCGACCCCAAAAAATGAACCCCGAAATCCCCGTCCCAAAATCCCCAACCCTGACCCCAAAAAATGCACTCAAACCCCCAAAAATGCACCTTGACCCCAATGTCCCAAAATCCCCCAAATCCCAAAAATGTCCTCAAATACCCCCAATGTCCCCGATGTCCCCCCGATGTCCCCAATGTCCCCAATGTCCCCAAATCCCTGCAACCCCCACACTGTCCCCAGTGTCCCCAATGTCCCCGATGTCCCCAATGTCCCAAAATCCCCAAATCCCAAAAATGTCCCAAATATCCCCAATCCCCCAATGTCCCCAAGACCCCCAATGTCTCCAATGTCCCAAAATCCCTCAAATCCCTCCAATGTCCCCCATGCCCCCCAATGTCCCAGTTCCCCCCGATGTCCCCAATGTCCCCGATGTCCCCACTGTCCCCAGCTGCTCCTCCCCCACGTGCGTTTCACCTTCCACATCAACATCCTGGCGCGGGAGACGCTGCTGAACCCCGGGGGCATCATCGACCAGGTGAGGGGACACCTGGGACACCTGGCTGTCACCTGGGTCACCTGGGTCACCTCTGCCACCTCTATCACCTGTGTCACCCGTGTTAACTGTGTCATCTGTGTCACCTGTGTCACCTGTGTCACCTGGGTCACCTGGGTCACCTGTGTCACCTCCCTGTGTCACCTGTGTCACCCGGCTGTCACCTGGACACCTGGGTCCACCTGGGAACACCTGGGGGACACTGAGGGTGGCACTGAGGGGTGACACTGTCCCCGGGCCATGTCAGGGTGACACTGAGGGTGGCACTGAGGGTGACACTGAGGGGTGTCCCTGTCCCCAGGCCACCTCGGTGGTCAGGAGGTGACACAGGTGACACTGAGGGGTGGCACTGTCCAGGAGGTGACACTGAGGGTGACACTGAGGGTGTCGCTGTCCCCAGGCCACCTCGGTGGGCCGGGAGGGGACACAGGTGACACTGAGGGTGACCTCCCACCTCGGTGGGCCGGGAGGGGACACTGAGGGTGGCACTGAGGGGACACTGGGGACACTGAGGTGACACTGAGGGGTGACACTGAGTGATGTCCCTGTCCCCAGGCCACCTCGGTGGTCAGGAGGTGACACAGGTGGCATTGCGGGGTGGCACTGTCCAGGAGGTGGCACTGAGGGTGACACTGAGGGGTGACACTGTCCCCAGGCCACCTCGGTGGGCCGGGAGGGGACACTGAGGGTGACACTGGTGACACTGAGGTGTGACACTGTCCCCAGGCCACCTCGGTGGGCCGGGAGGGGACACTGAGGGTGACACTGAGGGTGGCACTGAGGGTGACACTGAGGGTGACACTGAGGGTGTCCCTGTCCCCAGGCCACCTCGGTGGGCCGGGAGGGGACACAGGTGACACTGAGGGTGGCACTGAGGGTGACACTGAGGGTGTTGCTGTCCCCAGGCCACCTCGGTGGGCAGGGAGGTGACACTGAGGGTGACACTGAGGGTGACACTGAAGGTGTCGCTGTCCCCAGGCCACCTCGGTGGGTCAGGAGGTGACACTGAGGGTGACACTGAAGGTGTCGCTGTCCCCAGGCCACCTCGGTGGGCCGGGAGGGGATGCTGGGGACACAGGTGACACTGAGGGGTGACACTGAGGGTGACACTGAGGGTGTCCCTGTCCCCAGGCCACCTCGGTGGGCCGGGAGGGGACACTGAGGGTGACACTGAGGGTGACACTGATGTGTGACACTGTCCCCAGGCCACCTCGGTGGGCCGGGAGGGGACACTGAGGGTGGCACTGAGGGTGACACTGAGGATGTCGCTGTCCCCAGGCCACCTCGGTGGGCCGGGAGGTGACACTGAGGGTGACACTGAGGGTGACACTGAGGATGACACTGAGGGTGGCACTGTCCAGGAGGTGACACTGAGGGTGACACTGAGTGATGTCCCTGTCCCCAGGCCACCTTGCTGGGCCGGGAGGGGACACAGGTGACACTGAGGGTGTCGCTGTCCCCAGGCCACCTCGGTGGGCCGGGAGGGGACGCTGAGGGTGACACTGGTGACACTGAGGGGTGACACTGAGGGTGACACTGAGGGTGACACTGAGGGGTGACACTGTCCCCAGGCCACCTCGGTGGGCCGGGAGGGGACACTGAGGGTGACACTGAGGGTGACACTGAGGGTGTCACCGTCCCCAGGCCACCTCGGTGGGCCGGGAGGGGACACTGAGGGTGACACTGGTGACACAGGTGACACTGGTGTGTGTCACCGTCCCCAGGCCACCTCGGTGGGCCGGGAGGGGACGCTGGCGCTGGTGGCCCGGGGCACGGCGGCGCTGACGTTCCGCGAGCTCTGCGTCCCCGACGACGTGGCCGAGCGCGGCGTTGGGGACATCCCCGGCTACCACTACAGGGACGACGCGCTGGACATCTGGGGCGCCATCCGCAGGTGGGGACACCCAGGGGACACTGAGGGGACACTGAGGGGACACTGAGGGGACATCTGGGGCGCCATCCACAGGTGGGGACACTGGGGACACCGAGGGGACATCTGGGGCGCCATCCACAGGTGGGGACACTGGGGACACTGAGGGGACACTGAGGGGACACTGGGGCGCCATCCACAGGTGGGGACACCGAGGGGACACTGGGGACACTGAGGGGACAGCAAGGGGACATCTGGGGCGCCATCCACAGGTGGGGACACGGGGGACACTGGGGACACTGAGGGGACATCTGGGGCGCCATCCACAGGTGGGGACACTGAGGGGACACTGAGGGGACATCTGGGGACACTGAGGGGACATCTGGGGTGCCATCCACAGGTGGGGACACTGGGGACAGCAAGGGGACACTGAGGGGACACTGAGGGGACAGGGAAGGGACATAGAGGGGACACTGAGGGGACATCTGGGGCGTCATCCACAGGTGGGGACACTGAGGGGACACCGAGGGGACACTGGGGACACTGAGGGGACATGGAGGGGATGTGGAGGAGACAGGGAGGGGGCACGGAGGGGACACTGAGGGGACAGCGACGGGACATCTGGGGCACCATCCACAGGTGGGGACACTGAGGGGACACTGGGGACACTGAGGGGACACTGAGGGGGACATCTGGGGCGCCATCCACAGGTGGGGACACCGAGGGGACACTGAGGGGACATCTGGGGCGCCATCCACAGGTGGGGACACCCAGGGGACACTGGGGACACTGAGGGGACATCTGGGGACACTGAGGGGACATCTGGGGACACTGAGGGGACATCTGGGGCGCCATCCACAGGTGGGGACACCGAGGGGACATCTGGGGTGCCATCCACAGGTGGGGACACTGGGGACACTGAGGGGACACGGAGGGGACAGGGAGGGGACAGGGAGAGGACAGCAAGGGGACATCTGGGGCGCCATCCGCAGGTGGGGACACTGGGGACACTGAGGGGACATGGAGGGGACACTGGGGACACCGGGGGGACACGGAGGGGACAGGGAGGGGACAGGGAGAGGACAGCAAGGGGACATCTGGGGCGCCATCCGCAGGTGGGGACACCGAGGGGACACTGGGAACACTGAGGGGACACAGAGGGGACACAGAGGAGACACAGAGGGGGCACAGAGGGGACACTGGGGACACCGAGGGGACATCTGGGGCGCCATCCACAGGTGGGGACACTGGGGACACTGAGGGGACACTGGGGACACTGGGGGGACATCTGGGGTGCCATCCACAGGTGGGGACACTGGGGACACTGGGGACACCAAGGGGACACTGGGGACACTGAGGGGACACTGAGGGGACAGCGAGGGGACACTGAGGGGACACGGAGGGGACACTGAGGGGACATCTGGGGCACCATCCACAGGTGGGGACACTGAGGGGACAGTGAGGGACATCTGGGGCGCCATCCACAGGTGGGGACATTGGGGACACTGAGGGGACATCTGGGGCGCCATCCACAGGTGGGGACACCGAGGGGACACTGGGGACACTGAGGGGACATCTGGGGCGCCATCCACAGGTGGGGACACCGAGGGGACACTGGGGACACTGAGGGGACACTGAGGGGACATCTGGGGTGCCATCCAAAGGTGGGGACACTGAGGGGACACTGAGGGGACAGTGAGGGGACACTGAGGGGACCGGGAGGGGGCAGCAGGACAGGGAGGTGAGGACAATGGGATGGGAGTGATGGGGACAATGGGGACAGGGAGATGGGGACAATGGGGACAATGGGAACAATAGGGACAGTGGGGACAGTGGGGACAGTGGGGACAATGGGGACATTGGGGACAGTGGGGACAATGGGGACAATGGGGGCACTGGGGACAATGGGGACAATGGGGACAGTGGGGGACAATGGGGGACAATGGGGACAATGGGGACAGTGGGGACAATGGGGACAATGGGGGCACTGGGGACAATGGGGACAATGGGGACAGTGGGGACAATGGGGGCACTGGGGACAATGGGGACAGTGGGGACAGTGGGGACAATGGGGACAGTGGGGACAGGGAGATGGGGACAATGGGGACAGTGGGGACAATGGGGACAATAGGGACAGTGGGGACAATGGGGACAATGGGGACAGCGGGGACAATGGGGGACAATGGGGACAGTGGGGACAATAGGGACAGTGGGGACAGTGGGGACAATGAGATGGGGACAGGGAGATGGGGACAATGGGGACAGCGGGGACAATGGGGACAATGGGGACAGTGGGGATAGTGGGGACAGGGACAGCGGGGACACAGAGATGGCAATGATGTGCGTGGGGACAAGGACCCCAGGGAGGTGACAACAGGGCCACGGGGATGGGACATCAGCGACGGTGGGGACACGGGGACAGGGACATGGGACGGGCTGGCCCTGTCCCCGCGTGTCACCGGTGTCCCCGAATGTCACCGGTGTCCCCGCGGTGTCCCAGCTACGTGGAGGGCATCGTGGTGCTCTTCTACGCCGAGGACCAGGAGGTGGCCGAGGATGAGGAGCTGCAGGAGTGGGTGGGCGAGATCTTCACCTACGGCGTCCTGGGCAACGAGAAGAGCGGTAGGGGACACCGGGGGGGTGACAGGGACAGCCGGGGGGACACGGGGACGTGGCGGTGATGGGTGGTTGTCATGGTTGTGGACATGGCCATGGTCATGGTCAAGTCATGGTGATGGTGATGGTCATGGCGTGGTCGTGGTTGTGGTCGTGGTCATGGTTGTGGCATTGGGATGGTCATGGTGGTCATGGTGTGGTCATGGTCGTGGTCAAGTCATGATGATGGTGATGGTGATGGTCAAGTCATGGTCATGGCCATGGTCATGGACGTAGTCATGGTATGGTTGTGGTCATGGTCAAGTCATGGTGATGGTGATGGTCATGGCATGGTCATGGCATGGTCATGGTCATGGTTGTGGTCATGGCATGGTCATGGTTGCGGTCATGGTGATGATGATGGTCATGGCATGGTCATGGTCAAGTCATGGGCATGGGCATGGGCATAGTCAAGTAATGGTCATGGTCATGGCATGGTCATGGTCATGGTCATGGTCATGGTTGTGGTCATGGTCATGGCATTGGGATGGATGGTCATGGCCATGACATGGTTGTGGTCATGGTGATGGTGATGGTGATGGTCATGGTTGTGGTCATGGTCATGGTTAAGTTGTGGTCATGGTCATGGTCATGGTCATGGCATGGTCATGGTATTGGGATGGATGGTCATGGTCATGGCATGGTCATGGTCATGGTGATGGTGATGGTCATGGTCATGGTTGTGGTCATGGTCATGGTTAAGTTGTGGTCATGCTCATGGTCATGGTCAAATCGTGGTCGTGGTCATGGCATGGTCATGGTCACGGCATTGGGATGGTCATGGTCATGGTTATGGTCAAGTCAAGGTCAAGTTGTGGCTCTAGTTGTCATGGTCAAGTCAGGGATGTGGTCATGGTCATTGCCAAGTTGTGGTTGTGGTCAAGTCATGGTCATGGTCATGGCATTGGGATGGTCATGGCCATGGTCATGGTCATGGTCATGGTCAAGTCATGGTCATGGTCATGGTCATGGCATTGGGATGGTCATGGTCGTGGTCATGGCCAAGTCATGGATGTGGTCATGGTCATTGCCAAGTTGTGGTCATGGTCAAGTCATGGTCATGGCATTGGGATGGTCATGGTCATGTTCGTGGTCATGGTCGTGGTCATGGTCATTGCCAAGTTGTGGTCATGGTCAAGTCATGGTCATGGCATGGTTGTGGCATTGGGACGGTCATGGTCATGGTCATGGTCGTGGTCATTGCCAAGTTGTGGTCATGGTCAAGTCATGGTCATGGTCATGGCATTGGGATGGTCATGGTCATGGTCGTGGTCATGGTCAAGTCATGGTCATGGCATGGTCGTGGCATGGTCATGGTCATGGCATTGGGATGGTCATGGTCATGGTCATGGTCATGGTCATGGTCGTGGTCATGGTCATGGCATTGGGATGGTCATGGTCATGGTCACGGTCATGGTCATGGTCGTGGTCATGGTCATGGTCATGGTCATGGTCGTGGCATGGTCATGGTCACAGTCACGGCATTGGGATGGTCATGGTCATGGCATGGTCATGGTCATGGTCAATCATGGTCATTGCATGACATGGCCATGGCCATGGTCACGGGGTGGCCCTGCCCACATCCATGGCCAGGCTGGTGACGTGGTGGGTGACATCACTGTGGTGGGTGACATCACTGTGGTGGGTGACACACCCATGGCAGGTGACATCATTGCGGTGGGTGACATCACCTGGCAGGTGCCACCCCCCGTTGGGTGATGTCCCCAATGTCCCCAATGTCCCCAATGTCCCCAATCCCCGCAATGTCCCCATTAATGTCCCCAAACCCCTCAATTCCCTCAACGTCCCCCCAATCCCCTCTATGTCCCCAATGTCCCCAGTGTCCCCCTCAATGTCCTCAATGTCTCCAATGTCCCCAATGTCCCCATTAATGTCCCCAATGTCCCCGATGTCCCCAATGTCCCCTCAATGTCCCCTCTGTCCCCAGGGTTCCCGTCCAAGCTCTGCAGCCGCCCCGAGCTGGTCAAGTTCCTGACCATGATCATCTTCTGCTGCTCCGCCCGGCACGCGGCCGTCAACAGCGGCCAGGTGACACTGGGGACACCTGGGGGACACTGGGGGACACTGGGGGGACATTGGGGGGATTGGGGACACTTGGGGACACTGGGGACACCTGGGGACACTGGGGGGACATTGTGGGGGTTGGAGACATTGGGGACATTGGGAACATTGGGGACAGTGGGGACACTGGAGGGACATTGGGGACACTGGGGACACCTGGGGGACACTGGGGACACCTGGGGGGAAACCTGGAGGACACTGGGGACACTGGGGGGACATTGGGGGGATTGGGGACATTGGGGACACTGGGGACACTGGGGGACACTTGGGGACACTGGGGACAGTGGAC
Organism: Calcarius lapponicus; assembly: GCA_039654755.1. Lineage (NCBI taxonomy): Eukaryota > Metazoa > Chordata > Aves > Passeriformes > Fringillidae > Calcarius > Calcarius lapponicus. The sequence continues at coordinate 58,414 of JBBFKN010000242.1, forward strand.
TGATTGAGGACATTGGGGACATTGGGGACACTGGGGACACTGGGGACACCTGGGGGACACCTGGGGACACTGGGGACACTGGGGACACTGGGGGGACATTGGGGGGATTGGGGACATTGGGGACATTGGGGACATACCTGGGGACACCTGGGGACACTGGGGGGACCTGGGGACACCTGGGGACATTGGGGACATTGTGGGGGTTGGAGATATTGGGGACATTGGGAACACTGGGGACACTGGGGACACTGGGGACACATTGGGGGGATTGGGGACATTGGGGACATTGGGGGACATTGGGGACACCTGGGGGACACCTGGGGACATTGGGGACACTGGGGACACTGGGGGACACCTAAGGACACCTGGGGACACTGGGGGGACATTGGGGGCATTGGGGACACTTGGGGACACTGGGGACAGTGGACTGATTGAGGACATTGGGGACACTGGGGACACCTGGGGGAGACACCAGGGACACCTGGAGACACCTGGGGACATTGGAGGGATTGGGGACATTGGGGACACTGGGGACATTGGACTGATTGAGGACACTGGGGACACTGGGGAGACACCAGGGGACACTGGGGACATTGGGGACATTGGGGGGACATTGAGGACACCTGGGGACACCTGGGGACACTGGGGGGGAGGGACACACCCGAGCGTGGCCATCAGGCTCAGCTGTGGTCACCAACCCCACCTTGGTGGCCACCAAGGACGTGGGGATGTGACAGCGCCCGGGTGGCACCTGAGTGACCCCAGGTGACCCCAGGTGACCCCGGGTGACCCCGGGTGACCCCGGGTGACGCCGCTGTCCCCTCCCCCAGTACGACTACGCCGCCTGGATGCCCAACACGCCGGGGACGCTGCAGCGGCCGCCGCCGGCCAGCGAGGCCGAGGCCACCGAGGAGCTGCTGGTGGCATCGCTGCCGTCCCCCGAGGCCACCGGGGCCCTGCTGGCCCTGCTGAGCGTGGTCAGCTACGAGGGGGGAGAGCCGGTGAGACACGGGGACACTGGGGACACTGGGGGACATTGGGGACAATGGGGACACTGGGGGACATTGGGGACAATGGGGACACTGGGGGACACTGGGGACAATGGGGACAATGGGGACACTGGGGACACGGGGCACAATGGGGACAATGGGGACACTGGGGACACTGGGGACACTGGGGACACTGGGGACATTGGGGACAATGGGGACATTGGGGACAATGGGGACACTGGGGACATTGGGGACAATGGGGACACTGGGGACACTGGGGACAATGGGGACAATAGGGACAATGGAGGGGATTGGGGACAATGGGGACACTGGGGGGATTGGGGACATTGGGGACAATGGGGACACTGGGGACAATGGGGACAATGGGAGGGGTTGGGGACACTGGGGGGATTGGGGACATTGGGGACATTGGGGACACTGGGGGACATTGGTGGCCAAGGCCACTGAGGAGGTGCTGGCCCTGCTCAACGTGGTCAGCTACGAGGGGGGAGAGCCGGTGAGACACGTGGACAATGGGGACAATGGGGACAATGGGGACAATGGGGACACTGGGGGGATTGGGGACACTGGGGGGATTGGGGACATTGGGGACATTGGGGACATTGGTGGCCAAGGCCACCGAGGAGGTGCTGGCCCTGCTGAGCGTGGTCAGCTACGAGGGGGGAGAGCCGGTGAGACACGGGGACACTGGGGACACTGGGGACACTGGGGACACTGGGGACACTGGGGACAATGGGGACACTGGGGACACTGGGGACACTGGGGACAATGGGGACACTGGGGACAATGGGGACAATGGGGACACTGGGGACACTGGGGACAATGGGGGGGGATTGGGGACATAGCAGTGATTGGGGACATTGGGGCATTGCGGAAATTGGGGACAATGGGGACAATGGGGACAATGGGGACACTGGGGGGATTGGGGACACTGGGGACAATGGGGACACTGGGGACACGGGGGACAATGGGGACAATGGGGACACTGGGGACACTGGGGACAATGGGGACATTGGGGACATTGGGGACATTGCTGGCCAAGGCCACCGGGGCCCTGCTGGCCCTGCTGAGCGTGGTCAGCTACGAGGGGGGAGAGCTGGTGAGACACGGGGACACTGGGGACACTGGGGACACTGGGGACACTGGGGACAATGGGGGGGGTTGGGGACACTGGGGGGACTGGGGACATTGGGGACATTGGGGGGATTGGGGACACTGGGGGACATTGGGGCATTGGGGACATTGGGGACATTGGGGACAATGGGGACATTGGGGACATTTGGGACATTGCGGTGATTGGGGACATTGGGGACATTGGGGACATTGGGGGATTGGGGGGAAAATGGGGAACAATGGGAAAAAACGGGAGAAATTGGGAAAAATGGGACTGGGGACAATGGGGACAATGGGGACAGTGGGGGGACATTGGGGACATTGGGGACATTGGGGGGACTGGGGACATTGGGGACATTGGGGGGACATTGGGGACATTGAGCTGACAGGGACCTTGGGGAGGGGACAGGGACCTTTGTGGGCACAGGGACACTGAGGGGTTGTCACCCCCATGGTGACCTCATGTTTTGTTGTCCCCTCTGATGTCCCCAATGTCCCCAATGTCCCCAATGTCCCCAATGACCTCAATCCCCCCAATGTCCCCAATGTCCCCAATCCCCCCAATGTCCCCAATGTCCCCTCAATGTCCCCAAGCCCCCAATGTCCCCAATGCCCCAATGTCCCCAATCCCCCCAATCCCCCCAATCCCCCAATGTCCCCAATGCCCCCAATCCCCCCAATGTCCCCAATGTCCCCAATGTCCCCAATGTCCCCAATCCCCCCAATGTCCCCAATGTCCCCAATCCCCCCAATGTCCCCAGTGTCCCCTCTGATGTCCCCTTTGGTGTCCCCAGCGTCCCCTGGGCTCCCGTTCCCAGGATCTCCTCTCCGGCCCCACCCCCCGCGCTCTCCTGGCCGCGTTCCGGGCGCGCCTGGAGCGGATCTCGGAGCGGATCCGGGCCCGGAACGCGGAGCTGGAGCTGCCCTACCCCTACCTGGAGCCCACCTGTGTCACCGAGAGCATCTCCATCTGATGGCACCTGTGTCACCTGTGTAACCTGTGTCACCTGTGTCACCTGTGTCACCTGTGTCATCAACAACCACCACCTGTGTCACCGAGAGCATCTCCATCTGATGGCACCTGTGTCACCTGTGTCACCTGTGTCACCTGTGTCACCGAGAGCATCTCCATATGATGGCACCTGTGTCACCTGTGTCACCTGTGTCACCTGGGTCACCTGGGTCACCTGTGTCACCTGTGTCACCTGCTTCATCCACAACCACCACCTGTGTCACGGAGAGCATCTCCATCTGACGGCACCTGCGTCACCTGTGTCACCTGTGTCACCACCTGTGTCACCACCTGTGTCACCTGTGTCACCTGTGTCACCTGTGTCACCTGCTTCATCAACAACCACCACCCGTGTCACGGAGAGCATCTCCATCTGATGGCACCTGTGTCACCTGTGTCACCTGTGGCACCTGTGTCACCTGTGTCACCGAGAGCATCTCCATATGACGTCACCTGTGTCACCTGTGTCACCTGGGTCATCTGTGTCACCTGTGTCACCGAGAGCATCTCCATCTGATGGCACCTGTGTCACCTGTGTCTCCTGTGTCACCTGTGTCACCTGTGTCACCTGTGTCATCAACAACCACCACCTGTGTCACCTGTGTCACCGAGAGCATCTCCATCTGACAGCACCTGTGTCACCTGTGTCACCTGTGTCACCTGTGTCACCATCAACCACCACCTGTGTCACCTGTGTCATGGAGAGCATCTCTGTCTGATGTCACCTGTGTCACCTGTGTCACCTGTCACCTGTGTCACCTGTGTCACCTGTGTCACCTGTGTCATCAACAACCACCACCTGTGTCACCTGTGCCACCTGTGCCACCTCTGTCACCTGTGTCACTGAGAGCATCTGTGACGGCACCTGTGTCACCTGTGTCACCAATGGCCACTGATGGCACCTGTGTCACCGAGGGCCACCTGTGTCACCTGTGTCATCTGTGTCACCTGTGTCCCCTGTGTCACCACCTGTGTCACCTGTGTCATCTGTGTCACCTGTGTCACCTGTGTCATCTGTGTCACCTGTGTCCCCTGTGTCACCACCTGTGTCACCTGTGTCCCCTGTGTCACCACCTGTGTCACCTGTGTCATCTGTGTCACCTGTGTCACCTGTGTCATCTGTGTCACCTGTGTCCCCTGTGTCACCACCTGTGTCACCTGTGTCATCTGTGTCACCTGTGTCACCTGTGTCACCTGTGTCACCATCAACCACCACCTGTGTCACCTGTGTCACCACCTGTGTCACAACCTGTGTCATGGAGAGCATCTCTGTCTGATGTCACCTGTGTCACCTGTGTCACCTGTGTCACCGAGAGCATCTCCATCTGATGGCACCTGTGTCACCTGTGTCACCTGTGTCACCTGTGTCACCTGTGTCACCTGTGTCATCATCAACCACCACCTGTGTCACCGAGAGCATCTCCATCTGATGGCACCTGTGTCACCTGTGTCACCTGTGTCACCACCTGTGTCACCTGTGTCACCTGTGTCACCACCTGTGTCACCGAGAGCATCTCCATCTGAGCTGGCGTGTCACCTGTGTCACCTGTGTCACCTGCGTCACCGAGAGCATCTCCATCTGATGGCACCCCTGTCACCT